>ML804729.1:145170-196025 GCA_009831015.1 Picea engelmannii
TATAAAGCTACTTATAGTGATTCACTTTTATACTTGAAGTGAAATGCACTTTACAATTTTTTAGCATGAACTTTTTCAAAAAAAGTAACAAAAGAGAGACTTGAACTCAAGACCTCTTACTTAATAAGGAAAGTTTTAACCAAATGGTCTAGCAAAACATATTGTAATGTTCAGAAAGAGGATTTTTGTTATTGTTGTTGTTGTTGTTGTTGTTGTGGAAGACAACCTTGGAGAGCATGCTCCAAAATAACTCTTTTCACACAAGAAAAAAATTTCGCTTCTCGATGACAACAAGGGTTAGATCTCGGTTAGCTTACCCGTAAGATGCACCTTTTCCTATCTGTTTCTGATTTGCTGAGATCGCACAAGGCGTGGGGCAAAGAGCATATGCATATCTAAAAGAGTAGCAGCCCAGAAATAAAAAATACAAACTGAAATAAAACCAAAACTTTGCAAAATTTTTTAAAAATGCGTATTCAGACTTTATACCTCCGGATCTGACTGTAATGGTCGTATCTTGGGCAAACCGAAACCTTTTCGAGTGAAAAAAAAAGTGTTCTTGAATGAAAAGTGTGCTCCGGATGCAATGGAATAGTCCTTTCAACCCAAAAATATACAGAAACACTAGAAAATGGAGATGAGGCAACTCGGCTTCACGATCTCGATCTACAACAGGAGCAGGTCTTCAACCTGTCTCTGATACCATGTTCGACAACACAGGTGTTCCAACAGAGGAAGAACACCTTCAGTAACCACTCACATAACCAGATCAAATATCAACACACCGATGTCTTCATGTGGTAAAACCCCTACGGGGAAACATCCACGGCCCCAGCCAACGCGACCACTTGGAGCAGTTTATTAATGCAAAGAAAAAGATTACAGAGAGATTTTACAAGAGAGTTTCTCACAATCGATCATCGGAATATGACCCTCCATGCTCTTTAAATAGATATGATGGACCAATCGGGTGTTAAGCCACGGATCAATGGCCGTTAAGATCGAGGAGAGTATGAACCGTCGGATCACTCTATGTCAGGAACATATCGTGACCGTCAGATTTCCTAACTACAAATGTATTCTAATGCATACTAAAGAAACACGCTTTTACCTAATGACATATTAGACCAAGTAGATCTTAACTAACTCCTAAGTGTCTAAATATCGTAACACTTCGTTCTTTTGGAGGAGCACCACAACAATCGTGTGTTCGGAGGAAAATGAAAAAATAAGAAAGTCTTTTAGATAATCAGGGCTTGCCAATACAGGTGCCTCAGCTATTACTTTCTTAATATGTGTGAATGACGCTTTGGCATCTATTGTCCACTTTACTTCGTTGTTCTTTTTTAGCATATCTGTGATCAATTTTACAATTTCATCGAAATTTGGGATAAATCTTCGCAAAAAAATTATTTTTCCTAAGAAATATTGAATTTCTTTTACATTTTTGGGAATGTTTATAGTGTCTATTGCTTCAACCCTTTTAGGATCAATCCTAATTCCATCCTTAGATACAATATGACCCAATAATTTACCCTCTTTCATGGCGAAGTGTGATTTCTTGGGGTTTAAGGATAGACCAAACCTGCGACATTTTTCGAATGTTTGTTTAAGATGTACCATATGGTCTTCGTCGGATTTGGAGAAAACTATTAAATCATCTAGATAGATGACTACGAACTTATCCCTCTCTCTGATGAAAGCAATGTCCATAGCACGTTGGAACATGGCTCCTACATTCATCAAACCAAAAGGCATCTTATCATACATGAACATACCCCAAGGAGTAGTAAAAGTTGTTTTTTCTTTATCTTGTTCATTCATGGAAATTTGATTATATCCAGAGAAACCATCAATCATAGAAATTCTATTCGCCCAAACTATCCTTTCTAGCACATGATCCATTTTAGGCAGTGGATAGTTGTCTTTAAGAGAGGACTTATTTAAATTTCTGAAATCTACACACAGTCTGATTTCTCCACTCTTTTTTCTGATCAGGACCAGATTCACCACCCAGTCAGAATATCTCAGAGGTACTATAATTTTTGCCTCCAAACGTTTCTTCACTTCTCTCTCGACCAGAGGTAATAAAACGGGGCTGATCTGCCTAAGATTTTGTCTAAAGGGTTTGACCCCAAGTTTTAAAGGTATCTTGTGATCGATTACGGTAGTGTCGTAAGTTCTTAACTCGTCATAAGACCAGGAGAAAACGTCTTTAAATTGTCTGAGTAGGTCCTTATATTTGTCCTTTATTTCAGGGGAGAGGAGTTTAGATATTTTAGCCATCCTAGATTCTTCTTTGGTTCCTATGTCATAGTCCTCAACCTCTTCTGGTTGGGGTTGTAAGGTGGATTTTATAGGTATGTCATTTTGATCAAACAGTCTTTCTAGAGGGATCAGTCCCTTTAGAATCTGGTTATTTTTTAGGACTAGCATACAATGATTTGCGATTTTGTCTCAGAAAGCTTGAGGATCCTCCCATTCTTGCATGATCCATATCTGGTCATTATGATTTTCTTGGTCTGCATGAGTTTCAGAAAATTCACCTACTGCTTCAAAAAACTTCTTAATTTGTTCATCATCCTCAAAAACCTACCAGTGTTGGATATTATCTGGTATAAATGGTTTGTGTCTTATCTCTATGTGATACTTAAATTTAAAGGTTGTAGGAGGAGTGAAAGTTGAAGCCACTTTAGCTAATGCATCAACATGTAAGTTTTCTGTGCGTGGGATGAAGTGGACATTTACAGAAGAGAAAAAAATTTCCATCAGATCCCAGGCACAATTTCTGTATGATATTAATCTGAGATGCTTGGCTTGGTACTGCCGATTTATTTGTTTGACTATTAACTCTACATCTCCGTATACCTCTAGGTTATTTATTTTTATCTTCCTGGCAGCCTCTAATTCTAAGACCAAGGCTTCATATTCACATACATTGTTAGCATAATCTATATCCCATTGCAGTTTGTAAGAAAAAGAGACAATGAAATTTCCTTTAGGAGCCACTAAAAACACTCCTACACTAGCCCCTTCGCAAGGTGAGGCATCGTCAAAAAACATTTTCCAAATACCGGTACTACACATATCTTTGGTCATGTAACCTAACTCTTCATGATCTATATCATTTTCCTCTGTGAAACCATCCAAACCGATGTCAAAAGATAAAAAAAAAAATCCTAAATCTTGATCTGCAATGTAAATAGCGTAATTGTTCGGATTTTGAGGGTCGCTTACTATACATGCTAACCTCGTCTCCCTGTACAACCGAGTAAATTTCCCACCAAACACAGGAATTGTGGAAAATGTCATATCCAGTTGAAGAGAACCCCCTAGCTTGGATCCCCATGACCTAGACAACAATAAGCCATACTTGGGGGGAATATCAACAATAACCACAACCATCAAGATACTCTTAACTGGGACCTGTGCTAGGTTAACTACTAAATCCTTTATCATTCCCATACACTTAACTCTTATCGAGTCAAAAGAGTAAATATCTCTGTAAGGTCTGGTGATCTGGAGACCCAATTTGTCCATAATAATTTTAGGCATCACATTATGGGAGGCTCGGGAGTCTAGCATGCAATTATGTAGCAGTTGATTGTATACATTTAAGGTGATATAAAAGGGAGGAACAATGTCTTTGGTCCCTTCAAAATTTGGACCAAAAGTGGTGTTGGGTTTATCATCTTCCAAGTTTAAAACGTTAGATTGGCTTTCTGGCTCTAAGACACCTATCGCTTTGGTAATCTTCTTTCGAGAGATGAGACTCTAAATGGCCCATAACAGAGGTGATCAAATTTACCATGTTTCGCTGCTTCTTCCCTCCTTGCATCCCACCTTAGTACTAAATCACTTGGGAGGAAATCATTGTCCTTTTCCCTACGGTTGAATAATGCCTTCATGTCGTCTTGATACTTATGCATCTTTTCATCTACTTCGACCCTGTGTTGTTGAACCTCGATTAGCTGGTTTATCCTCCTGGTGGCATGATTAGGTTCTTGTTTCTAATCTTGCCACAACTTCATCACAGTTAGTGCTAAATTTATTTGTAACACCGCATCTGTCCCATATACCATTTGAAAAGGGGACATGCTGGTAGAATTTTTAGTGCCTATGCGATTCGCCCACAAAGCGTACTTTAAATGTACATGCCAAAACTTTTTTCTTCCATCCAACACTTTCTTAATTATATTGATCAGGCTCTTGTTAGATGACTCAGCCATTCCATTTCCTTGGGGGTAGTATGTTGTAGAATGGCCAAGAATGGTATTATACTTTTGGCAGAAGCTGATCATAGACATAGATTTGAAATCCTGGGCATTATCTGTGACTATCTTTCGGGGGAAGCCAAATCTTGATAGGATATTGTCTTCTAAGAACTCTATTACTACCGAGTCAGTTTCCCTCTTAGTCAGAATAGCTTCCACCCATTTAGTAAAGTAGTTTATGGTAGTTAAGATCCACTTGTGTTGGGCTCTAGAATGTGGATTAATCTCTCCTATAAAATCTATCCCCCATTGTTGAAAAGCAGCTTCATTTTTTACCGGAACTAAAGGTAGCACCAAGAGTTTATGTTTACTTGCAAATAGCTAACAAGGGTTACAGGCTCAGACTTTGGCATTAACGTCTGAAAAGAGTTTTGGCCAATAATACCCAGCCCTTATAATTTTGTAAGTTGTGGCCCTCCAAGCATGATGCCCTCCACAAACTCCTTCATAAAATTCACTTATAACCCTTTATGTTTCCGATTCAACTAAGCAGACTAACAAGAAACCGAGCGGGTCTTTCCAATATAGTTGATTTTTGACGATACAATACTTAACCACATGAAGCTTTAAAGTCCTGGCTTTTGATGGTGATAGTTCACTCGGAAATTTTAGAGTTAGTAGGTAGGATACTATGTTTTTGTACCATTCTGATAATACAAACATCTCCTCGATCTTAATTTCACTTGTTGGTTCATCAATCTTGCTTACGTTCATATTTTCCTCATATGCCTGTAGGTAGTTTATATCCAGAGCTTTGAGATTTGATTTAGCCAAAAGTTTGGCCAGGCCTTGTCCTTTTATCAATTTAGTAGGTTTGATTTCCAGGTCAAATTCTTGAATCTTGGCCAGCCATCGTCCTCTTTTCCTGTCACTGTCTGGTTGTACCAAAATATCTTTCACAGAACTGGTTGGTACGTACGCAATGATCTTGGAGTGCAATACATATGTTCTAAACTCCTACAGTGATTTTACCATGGCGTACACTTTTTTTTCTATTATATCATATTTAAGTTTTTCTTCTTTGAGGCTCTTGCTGAAAAAGATGATCGACTGTTCAAAACCCTCTTCGTTCTTTTGGAGGAGCACCACAGCAATCGTGTGTTCGGAGGAAAATGAAAAAATAAGAAAGTCATTTAGATAATCAGGACTTTCCAATACAGGTGCCTCGGCTATTACTTTCTTAATATGTGTGAAAGACACTTTGGCCTCTGTTGTCCACTTTACTTCACTGTTCTTTTTCAGCATATCTGTGATCAATTTTACAATTTCATCGAAATTTGGGATAAATCTTTGTAAAAAAATTATTTTTCCTAAGAAAGATTGAATTTCTTTTACATTTCTGGGAATTTTTATAGTGTTTATTGCTTCAACCCTCTTAGGATAAATCTTAATTCCATCCTTAGATACAATATGACCCAATGATTTACGCTCTTGCATGGCGAAGTGTGATTTCTTGGGGTTTAAGGATAGACCAAACCTGCGACATTTTTCGAATGTTTGTTTAAGATGTACCAGATGGTCTTCGTCGGATTTGGAGAAAACTGTTAAATCATCTAGATAGATGACTACGAACTTATCCCTCTCTCTGATGAAAGTAATGCCCATAGCACGTTGGAACATGGCTCCTACATTCATCAAACCAAAAGGCATCTTATCATACATGAACATACCCCAAGGAGTAGTAAAAGTTGTTTTTTCTTTATCTTGTTCATTCATGGAAATTTGATTATATCCAGAGAAACCATCAATCATAGACATTCTATTTGCCCCAACTACCCTTTCTAGCACATGATCCATTTTAGGCAGCGAATAGTTGTCTTTAAGAGAGGACTGATTTAAATTTCTGAAATCTACGCACAGTCTGATTTCTCCACTCTTTTTTCTGATCGGGACCAGATTCACCACCCAGTCAAAATATCTCAGAGGTACTATAATTTTCTCCTCCAAAAGTTTCTTCACTTCTCTCTTGACCACAGGTAATAAAACGGGGTTGATCTGCCTAAGCTTTTGTCTAAAGCGTTTGACCCCAGGTTTTAAAGGTATCTTGTGATCGATTACGGTAGTGTCGTAAGTTCTTAACTCGTCATAAGACCAGGAGAAAATGTCTTTAAATTGTCTGAGTAGGTCCTTATATTTATCGTTTATTTCAGGGGAGAGGAGTTTAGATATTTTAGCCATCCTAGATTCTTCTTTGGTTCCTATGTCACAGTCCTCAACCTCTTCTGGTTGGGGTTGTAAGGTGGATTTTAAAGGTATGTCATTTTGATCAAATAGTATTTCCATAGGGATCGGTCCCTTTAGAATCTGGTTATTTTTTAGGACTAGCATACGATGATTTGCGATTTTGTCTCAGAAAGCTTGAGGATCCTCCCCTTCTTGCATTATCCATATTTGGTCATTCTGATTTTCTTGGTCTACATGAGTTTCGGAAAATTCACCTACTGCTTCAAAAAACTTCTTAATTTGTTCATCATCCTCAAAAACCTACCAGTGTTGGATATTATCGGGTATAGATGGTATGTGTCTTATCTCTATGTGATACTTCAATTTAAAGGTTGTAGGAGGAGTGAAAGTTGAAGCCACTTTAGCTAATGCATCAGCATGTAAGTTTTATGTGTGTGGGATGAAGTGGACATTTACAGAAGAGAAAAAAAATTTCATCAGATCCCAACACAATTTCTGTATGATATTAATCTGAGATGCTTGGCTTGGTACTGCCGATTTATTTGTTTGACTATTAACTCTGCATCTCCGTATACCTCTAGGTTATTTATTTTTAGCTTCCTGGAAGCCTCTAATTCTAAGACCAAGGCTTCATATTCACATACGTTGTTAGTATAATTTATATCCCATTGCAGTCTGTAAGAAAAGAAGACAACGAACTTTCCTTCAGGAGCCACTAAAAACACTCCTACACCAGCCCCTTCGCAAGGTGAGGCACCGCCAATTTTTTTTTTCCAAATACCGGTACTACACATATCTTTGGTCATGTAACCTAACTCTTCATGCTATATATCGTTTTCCTCTATGCAACCATCCAAACCGACGTCAAAAGATAAAAAACAATTTCCTAAATCTTGATCTGCAATGTAAATAGGGAAATTGTTCAGATTTTGAGGGTCGCTTACTGTACATGCGAACCTCGTCTCCCTGTACAACTGAGTAAATTTCCCACCAAACACAAGAATTGTGGAAAATGTCATATCGAGTTGAAGAGAACCCCCCATCTTGGCTCCCCATGACCTAGACAACAATAAGCCATACTTGGGGGGAATATCAACAATAACCACAACCATCAAGATACTCTTAACTGGGACCTGTGCCAGGGTAACTACTAAATCCTTTATCATTCCCATACACTTAACTCTTCTCGAGTCAAAAGAGTAAATATCTCTGTAAGGTCTAGTGATCTGGAGACCCAATTTTTCCATAATAATTTTAGGCATCACAATATGGGAGGCTCGAGAGTCTAGCATGCAATTATGTAGCAGTTGATTGTATACATTTAAGGTGATATAAAAGGGAGCAACAGTGTCTTTGGCCCCTTCAAAATGTGGACCAAAAGTGATGTTGGGTTTATCATCTTCCAAGTTTAAAACGTCAGATTGGCTTTCTGGCTCTGAGACACCTATCGCTTTGGTAATCTTCTTTCGATAAACTAGCTTTTCGCTAATTCTACCAGAGGAATTGGTATCTCAATTTTATTTATCTCATATTCGAAACTAAAAACTCCGCTCACCTTGTCTATTTCTCTAGTTGGGACTTCTGAATCCTTCTTTTCCAACTTATTTGTCTGGACCTCTTTATTACTCATGATCTTGGTTGAAGGTGTAATTGTATTAGCTGTTTTGATTCATTGTGTTTGGGTCTCAATTTTCTCCACCTCAGGTTCTTGTGAGTTTATTACTTTTGCTTTGCTGTTAGGTAGCAAGGTTTCTTCCAGAGTAGGCTCATAAGTTTGACCTCTTGGGAGAATTTTCTTAGGTTGAGTAGTTGAAATGGGCTTACTCTTATATCTCAGATTGTACTTAGGTTGGACCTCAGCCATTATCATTTTGGTTTCTTCTTGAGAGATACGAAGGTCAGTATGATCTTTGTCTTCACCCTTAACTGACGATTGTTGAGTGTTTAAAGATTTTTCATAATTTTCTCTAGTCAGATACAGTTGCATGCAGTCATCACCGAAGTTTGTGACATCATCATCTGAATCTCTGAAATCTTGGAGATCATTTGCTCCTATAAAATTTTTGTTCTTTAGGGGAGTTTGTATTTTTTGATCTTCGTTTTTTATCTGTCTTTGCTGGTTCGGGGGGTTGGGGTTCCTCTTGAAATCCTTTTTGGTGAAAGAATCAACTTTGGCATGTTCTAGCTCCATTCTAGATATTTTATTAGACAACTCCTTAATTACCCTGGCCATATCGTCTACTTTGTCATATGTGTATCTATTAGACCCTGATGACCCTGCTTGTTCTCTAAAGCATCTAGTTTCTCGGTTTCTCGTTTCTACTTTAGCTTTAAGCTTAGCAGAAGCCATCATATTTGACTCAATTTCTACAGCGTCATCTTGCATTTGGTTTAGAGTAGCTCCCCTTCTTTCTCGCAAAAGGAGTGCAAAATCTAGTTCGAAAGCCCCCATGAAATTTACTTTGGCTGCGGGTTGGGACGGTTTAACCTCGGCTGGGATTTTGTTATACAGCTTGTTGAATATTTGAATAAACTCCATAACTGTTTCTGAATTCTCTTTTCCTAAAGACCCAAACTTGGTTAAATAATATAGGTGGTCCTTTCTTTTGCCCGATTGTCTAAGGAAAGCATCTTCCAAGGCGTCATAAGACAAGATAGATCCTGCGGGTAGACTCCGAAACCAAGTTTGGACCTGACCTTCGAAGTTTTGGACAAGAAGCCTTGAATACACGTCCTCATGTTCGAGACCTAGGATGTCTGTGAATTGATAAAATAAATTTATGTGTTCTGCTGTGGTCAAATCTCCTTCCCCAGTGAATTTTGGAAAAAAATTTATATAATTTTGGGGAAGGTCGTGCAGAGGAACATGAAATACCAAGGGATCGTGTCTTGCTACCACTTTCGCAAACACTCTGGGAGGGGGGGCAAGCCCTTGGTCTCTAGCTCCTCCCCCAGGAGCACCTCCACCTCCTCCCCCAGGAGCACCTACACCTCCTCCTCCGACAACCCCTCCACCTCCTCCTCCATAGGTTGCCATCGTTATTAGTGGAAAGTTATAAAGGGGGTTTTGGAAGATTAAAAGTGGATCTTTACTTTCTTCACGGGGTGAAAAATCCAAGGATGACTGGTAAGGAATGCGAGGGCTTCGCTCTTCGGACTTGCAAGAGATGTAGTCAGGGGAACCAATGGGTGTGGAAGCTGGATGTGTAAAATATTCTTTGAGACTGTGTGAGGTTGCGAAGTTCAACTAAAGAGTCGATGATATATTACCAGTTGATGAATTTTCTGCAGGACTTTTTCCTTTATGTTCTACAGGGGTTATCAGATGGGTTTCGCTTCTAAATTTGAAGTAGTTTGATGTTAGATCCTTAGTGTTGAAAAGAGGGTTGCGTGAAGTCAAAGGTTCAGAAGAACTCTTGGTCTTCAGTTGTAGGTATTTAGGCTGATAGATTGCAGGGGTCGGCTTAAGAGAGCCTATCGTCTTTAAAATCTTCTCAGGATTGGTAACAGGTGCGGTCTGTTTACCATCCAAGTTTTTCCTGGTATTCCTTCATCCAGATGCCAGATTATTAATCGTGGAGTCACCAAGTGAAATATTGGAAATCCTTTAAAAGGTGTGCACTCTTTGTTCACTATCAAAGGGTGGCACTTTCAACGAAATAAATGTCGTTTTCCCAGGGAAAACGATTTCGTAACTTCAGTCCCTGGCAACGACGCCAAAAATATGTTGTTCTAGAGTCTGTACTTAAGGCTTAGAAGTACAGTGTCTAGGAATCTGAAAGTGAGTAAAGGGTAGAGAAGGAAGAAATGCCAACCTTTGGTAAGGGAAAGTAGGGTTGATTTCTGAGTTGGGGTTGTCTAGATTCCAACTGTTCCTGGATGTTTATATCCCATTCAATCGTTTCTCATGAACGTTTGAGTTCAACCCAAGTAGTGGTTGTTTTAAGAATAGTATAAAAAGGATTTAAGGCAATATGTGTTTGGTCCGATAGTCCGGGTTCGATACTAGGCTATCTTGTTACAGGGACAGTCATGGAGGAACAAAATGATAAAAAAGTCTTAGGGAAATTTAGATGTTGTCTCAATTTTGGTCGTATAAAAGAGAGTTTACAGTCCCAAGAATGATGATAGGGTGAAAACCAAAGGCCCTTTCCCGTAACTAAGTTATATTTTAATAAAGATGTATGAGGTGGGAGAAAACATTAAGCTGTCTATCATGTAAGGCTCCTATCAAGGGAGAATATCACCTATAAACAGAAGAAGAAAAAGGTAAAGAAATAACCCAATGAAGCACAAAATATATATAGATTTCTAAAGTGTTGACTGGTCTTACACCTGCTGATAGCTAGTACAGAGGAAAAACAATAAACAATATAGAAAACTAGAATTCATTCACTAAAGTAGAGGCTGTACTAAATTATAGCGAAGCATTCATCAGATACAAGCATGAAATGAAATGAAAAATGAGATACAAGGAAACAAACTCATAATAGAGTCATGATGGAATTGAGAATCTTTGGATTTTCTTTATATTAACTCTCAAGATAGAAAAGCTCTATTACAATCGACAAAAAAGGTCTAACCCTTGTTCCTTCTTTCTATAGTATATTTATACAGATTTATATATAATGGAATCTCAATCATTCTAGGATTTTCAGTTACAACAAGAAGGAGATCAATCAGTTCATTTCCTTATCTCTGTCTTCATTTGGTACCAGAATCTTTCCCTCTTGCATTCTCGGTACAAGTAACACATCTTTCTACTAGCTGAGATATCAACCTTGACGGTTCCACTTGACAATTGGCCTCAAAAGAGTAACAATCTTGGGCTAATTGCGGCAACCGTTCTTCCATCTGTCTGTCTATGATGTCAATAGCGCACAATTGCACACTTGGTTTAATCATACATTTATCTATTTGAACTATGTCTGCCATAGTTACTTGTGAGATCTCGGTCGAATCTCTTTCTTCTTTTTCATTCAAATCAAGTGAGATTTTCGCTATATTCATTTGATTCAATGCCTCAACATTACATTCACTATCAATACCTAATAGATTACTATCTATAGAACCAAAAGCCTCTTCTAAGTATTTCTCTACCCTCTTGGCTTGCAGCCCATTCTTTTAATAAAATATTTCCTCTGGTCTATTCCGAAATGGAAAACCTGGGAGTACTTCCTGATTCCCTGTTGTTTGTAGCTATTACAACCTCTTGAAAAGCGACCTGAGCTACTCTAGCTTTTCTTTCTCTGACAGATAAATTTTCCAAAACTTGATTTACAAGTAAGCAGTTGTCTTGAATTACCTCTACCTTGGTGAGTAAATTTCACTGGGCTACAGAAACTCTGCTTTGAATCTCCATCGCCCGGGACTGGAACATCCCAATATTTATAACTTTATTTTTGGTGATTTCCACTCTAGCTTGTAGCTGTTCGATCAAGTCTTTTCGCTGGCCTACTTGTATCTGACCATTCCGAACCACTAGCTCTGCTTGTTCGAGCTTAGTTTTGAGCAGCTCTATCTCACTTTTATTGGACAACCTTGCTTTTTCTATCCCTACACTCGCCTGGTCCTTGGCAGCCTCCTCTGCTATGGCTAGTCTGGCTTCTAGGGTTTTGATGAGGCGATTTTTCCCTTTAGCTGGTTTTTCAAAACCCCAACTGAAAATTGATTCACTGTGGCATATGCCCCTATTGTCCCAACTATTTCTGTCATGAACTGTTCATTCTTCTGGTCTTTCCCATCAGTCAATACCTTGTACTTCTTCGCTATTGATTCCCCTTCCTGATAGAATTCTCTCTTTACCACAGCCTTTCTCTTCTTATCAAGGAAGAACTCATTTAGAGGGAGCTCTTCCATCCTTATAGGCCTCAATTATTCATTTAAAATCCACCCTGCATCAATGTTTCCCTGAGTTGACTGCAAGGGAGTAATGGATGTGATGGGGTCTCCGATTTGCTTAGCTGGTTGCCTCAGAGTAGTAACCAGAGTCTACTTTTTCAGCGGGTCAGGAGTCTTTATCTCTGTTTTCGGACTCTTAGTTTTCTCTTCCCCATCCTGGTGTTTTTCTTGGCTGGGTGTTGCATCTTTGGAGCCTTCGACTTCCTTTTGTTTCACCTCCACTGTACTCGGATTCTCACCCTGCAATACTGCGGGAAGACAACTGCATCAATGTTCTTGGAATTTTAGAACATCGACCCTCTCTTCAGGTGCTAGGGTTTGTATCCGAGCCAAAATATCGGCATAATATCTTGCACCTCGAAAAATGTCATCTGAGGGAGAATTTCCATGTTCAAACCTTTTGAGTCCACAATTGGCCAGATGATTACTTACGACCCTTTGCGGATCGTGCTTCTTGAATTCAATAAGAACCAATTTTAGGTCTTCCAGGGCTGCTGCCTCAGCTTTAGCATGCCCGAAATCTAACAAAGAATATGAATTTAAATGAATGGGAAAAGGTGGCCATACCTTCTTTGAATATCCCATAAGCTCCTTGCTTATGCCACCGATTATTGTTTATGTAGCAACTTCACGACAAGTCGGCTTGTCGGGTATGAATAATGGTAATTCATGCGGGGGTAAAGAAGCCTCGAAAACTCTAAGATATGAGAATTCAAATTCTACATACTAGTAGGCTATCCTTCTCAAATTCATCACTATACTGTCCGAGATCCTGGGTGGTAGGTGGCCAAAAATAGTGACATGCAGCGGTACCATTACCTAGTTAAAGATTTCATATACGAAATCTGCCACTTTGTTTTCCCACAATTTTGAATGATAAACGTGGATGGGCTCGACCTATGATGGAGTCCAACTCCATCTCATTAAGGGAAAGGGTGTTAGAAAACACACGGCGTCCATAATGTATGCGGACATAAAAAATGAAGAAATCTTTCTGCTCTCTTTCTGCGCCCGATACTTTGTAGCTCGACTGGTCAAGCTATCAGACAACATTTTCGCCCAGTCAAAGGAATAGCCTTCGGTGACTTGATTTATTAGAGGAACCCATTGAAGAAATAAATGTGTGGTGTCCTCTCCCCTGTATAATCTGCAAGTCATCATGGCTATATATTTGAACTGTGGTTCCAAGGAAGCTATTGAATATATATCATTATTGTCTGCCCTGAACTTCGCAGGGTGTGAAACCCAATCTCTAATTAAGCTGGACATAGTCTTGTCATATTGCACAGATTCCTTTTGTTTGAAGTTCTCCAAGAATTTAGCGTCGTATGTAAGGTCCGACATGGTAGGAAACTTGTACATAGCCTGCAATTGTTCGGGTTTGAAAGTCCTGATGGTGACCTTCTATTCATTTAGAATGGTTCTGGATGGTATGTCCACATGGTCTAATGCCCACCGAACCATATCATATTAAGGGAGAGATCATGTTTTGGATGCTACTTTATGCATTCTAGATTGGACGACGATCTTATATTTGGTGGTTAGGTCATCTTTTTCATTGTCACTGGAATCATCAGAATAATCTACTAATTCATCCTGTAGAACATTAGAAACAAACGACCAGGTCTAGACAGAGTCGACACTTTGAGGTGAAGTATTAGCGACATTGTTTGACCCTTGTCCCAAAACCTCAACATTGGCTTTAGATGCTTTTCGTGGGGCCATGGCGGGGGGTCCTACTTTAGCTCTTCTGCGATAAAAATATGTATACATACAGAAATTAGTTCGCTGAGAAAAGTGTGCTCTGCGTAATATAGAAATGAATTTGTGATAACAAATAACAGCTCTATATATTCAAAAACTCGGTACTTTTTAAGAACAAATCGGTCAAATCATGCTTAAAAATAAATTTAGCAATAAAAACCCAATATTTACTTGTCGATTCGCCTTGTTTCTAATTAATGTCATAAATTTTGGCGGTTCGAAATGTCAATTGGCGTAAGGAAGAATTAATACTGCATCGTAAATTATTCATACATCAAATAACGAGAAATACTGGCTTAGATCAATTAATCAGGTTTTTCCAAAGTTAATTAATCTTTCAGTACTCGCTGCATCAGGAGTTTTTTCTTTAACCCTTTGAACCTCTACCACCCGAGATTGCGATGATTGTCTTTGGTTGATAAAAAAAAAAGCCGTAATTATGATTAGGTGCTTAATTAATTACGTGATTATTTATATCGCAACTTCGCGACTCGGAGCTTCGAAGGTATATTTTCTAGGAAGTTTGTATGCTGAGTTGCGAAATCACGAGATCTTGACTTCATGACTCAGAGTTTCGAAGGTATAGATTTCGAGAAGTTCGTATGCCAAGTTGCGAAATCGCAAGATTGTGATGATATGTTTTAATTAAAATGGAGGATAAAACTGGATTAAGTGTTTGATTAATTACGTTTATATCTTTATCGCAACTTTGCGACTCAGGGCTTTGACAATGTAGCTTTTTTTAAAGGAAAATGCGTCGAGTTGCGAATTCCCGACAGAGCTTAACTACAGCTAAGATTTTTACCTTTATCATTAACGCGAGTTACTTAGAACAAGAATCTCGCGGTTTTGGCTATCGGGGTTACAACAGTAAGACTTTTGGAGTTAGTAAACGCCGAGATGCGAAACCCCGATGATGCTTAACTGTAGTTTAGAAAAGTTTTACTCTCGCTACTGACCTGGGTAAAACTTCAAAGTGATTTTGTCATTTCGCTCTTCGGGACTTGTGAACTATGTGATTTATAACATCTGACATAATAAATTCTGAGGCAAAGCAAGGGAAAAATCATTTGAACGAAAAGTAGAACTCATCTTGAGAGTATGGTAACCGTCACCGCTCGCGTGATGAGACTTCAGAGATTTTGGAACAGATGAAGGAAAATATGAAAGCCATCTTTCGATTTCTAGCATTAAGATATGAAAATCAAAACGAGTTAAAAAACAAAGGCGGCTCCACCATGTTCGACCCTTATCTCCCCTCGAAGTAGTTTGACCTTGTCCTCCTTTGAACATTTCAATGACGCTACCCCTTTCAAGCTTTCTTCGCAATTTCAAGTCTTCGAAAAGACTCCTGCATGCACTCCTTGCGGAAATCCCTCAAATACTTTTAAGTATTTGAATTCACGACTCTGTGCACCCCCTTGCAACAACAGTCCTTCAATTCACCCCTTAATTGATAAGTTCTGAGCTTTTAACTAGCCTGCGCACACCTTGCATGGCTTATGTGCTTCACCTACACTTCTGTGGGAATGAGAACAATGGCATCTCTCTTGATATTTCAGAGATAAACTCTAAACTTTTTCGATGCACTCCTTGTGGACTATTTCATTGCACTCCTTGCAGGAACTCTCACTCAGGAAGAGAAACAATTGAAACTCATTCTCTCTCTCTCAGACTTCAAACATTCAACATGTAATCATACATTCACACAATATTAAATCAAATGCATAATAGAGAGAATAAACAACCATAAGCATACTATTCAGCGTGTATACATAGAAAACATCATAACACCATGAGTCTAATTCAAAGCTCCATATATTAATTCAAAGCTTTTGTACATGGGTTCTTCTCTATAGCTTCCTTATTCTTCTACTCTATGCTTATGATACCATGCTCTCTAATGTTACAATGATACAAAGGTGAGGGTGTCTATAGTCATTTTCCCTCCTGGTCCTAAAACTATCTAATCTGGAATTTTAAATCTACCTACTTTCATTAACTAGGCATAAATGCCTTTTACATTGACAAATGAGAGAAGATTGCTCAACATCTATTTACAGTCACTTATTCATAAATGCGCGTATGCCTTCCTTAACTATTTCATTAATATTCCTCCCTTAATCTTTCAAAATATTTCAAAACATTTTCAACATGTGAAAAAATGCGTTGCGCTCATCCCAGCTATCTTCCGCCTCCACGCTCGCTTGCTGCTGGCAATGCTCCTACATCATTGTGCATCAATATGGTCAATTCTCAGGTTAATGTAGCCACCCGGTCTCATGATTATAGTTCTCCACAAACTATACCTGGTATGGAATCTCCTCCTCTTCCATAGATTCCCTTGCAAATTGAAAAACCAGAGCCACTACATCATATTCTGAAAGGAGTACTCAAGCGCTCTACCCACAATCCAAATGCTAGAGCCACCTAAGATTACTCTATTGTTGAGGACCTCGGTCAAACCCCTTGTACGATGTTGGCTCTGGAGGTACTCCATATGTGTCCTTCACAAAGGAATGCCTTGCTATATGCGTTACGAGATCTAGACCCCAGTGGCTTGAAAGTTATCAAGTTTGACGTGACATATGTGAAGCCCGTCTTGCCTTACCATCTGGCATTTGTAATTCACATGGGTTACTCGAAGTATACCATCAAGCATGCAGTTGTTGATGAAGGAACTGCAAGATGTGTGATGTCTCATATCTATTGGAAAGCTCTTGACTCTCCAACTCTCTCTTAGTCTCCAACCATGTTGACTTCTTTTGACAGTCATTTATTCTACCTTCACAGTATTATTCTCGCCTTTCCAGTCCAGTTAGGTGGGAAGACGGTAGAGGTGGATGTCGAGGTGGTTGATGCACCCCTTGATTATAACTTATTACTAGGATGCAATTTGAATTATGCTATGGTTGTCATCATATCGTCTGTCTTTCACACTCTTTATTTTCCTCACGATGGGAAGATCATGACGATCTACCAGTTTCCTTTTGTGTATGCTATCCCCAGTGCATCTATTGGACCGTCGATCCCTGTAGTCGAAAATTCTTAGCCGACAACTGAGAATATTGATGTTGGAATGTATTCATCCCTTATGGGTACCTTCGACTTCATGACATTGATTCACCATGTTTACACCATGTCCAGTAGGCCCGTTTCGTTAGAGACATCCGTTCCTTTCCGCACTTCCTATTTTAATGATACTTGGACCCTACCTTCCTCGATTGTGTCTTGTGAAGGCCAGTCGCATGATGGAATGTCCATGCCACTATCGAAAATAGAGATAATGAATCAAGTTGTTCTTGACTCTTCTGTTGATCCCAATCCTATTACCTCGCAGACAGACAAGGAGATCCTATTCTTAAGCCTGTGTGGGCCACTTCGTCGTCTTGTTCACATGAATGCCTCGATAAGAATTTGTTGGACAAATGAGAAGGGGGGTTGAATCATTTGTTACCATGCTTAAACAAATACGCTTATTTTAGACTCTTTACAGAGCACTCAATGATAATCACAATAATGCAAGGAAGTAAGCAATAGAACATTCAACATCATTCACACATATGAGATACACAGAGACAGATATTTCCTGAGGAAACCCATAAAGGGTAAAAACCTCTTCTTCTTTATATGATAAGTAATCTTTACATTCTTTACATTATCATACATATGAACTCCAACTCATTGTCAGGCTACAACCTCTATTTTGCAAGCTGCAACTTGTTGAGAGCACCAACTCTTTGTTTTCTCTAGCACCTACTAGAAGGAAGCACCAACTCCCTGGTTTCTTTAGCACCCACTAGAAGGAAGCACCAACTCCCTGGTTTCTCTAGCACCCACTAGAAGGAAGCAACATATCCCTATGTGTTATAGCACCAACTTCCAGTCACACAGGCACCAACCTGTATAACAGAGAACAATAGTTCTCCCTTGCACTACCCTCCCAACCTGGTTTCTCTGGATGCAACTAGATGGAAGCTACAACTCCCTGTGTTCAAACACCCACTTGAACGTCTGAGGACAACATTCCTCCCTAGCACCTCCCTACCACCTTGAAATATAAATCTTTTATATTGAAACTTATTACAGTGATATAATGTTCATCAATGGCTTACCAGTCTCATCATTGTTATGCTACACTACTCTGCTCTACTTGCATCAGTATCTTCCTGCACACATGCCTTGCGCTTTCTATTCTTCTGCCTTTTATACTTTGTGCGCCATGTCCATTCCATGCACCATTCCTCTTTTGTGTACTTCAGCTGCTGCACACTACCTCCTTCTACACGCATAAATCACTCTCAATAGCCCCCATCTCTTCTTTGTTCTACATTCTTATAGTCTCTATGCACCTTGTGCATTCTATATACGCAATGCTTTTGCATGCTCTCCCCCTGTCGAGTGATCTTCCTGATCATCATTACAACTCTTCAACTTCTCTGGTGGTTAAACCCATGCATCCATCATCACTGGGTTTTATGCCAAGATTCCTTAGCCTATCTAGCCGTCAAGACTCTTCGTCTTCTCTATCATAGTCGAGCTCATCCTCTCTATTGTAGTTACAGGCTTCAACGCTCTTCCATCTATCAATCGCCTTTATCAACAGTCTTCATTCCACTGGTAGATGCCTTGAGGCTCTTCATCTTCTCTAGCAATCACCCTGAAGTCTCTTCGAGTCCTCTGACATAAACCATCAGTCGTTTCTAGCAGTTACACTATGAACCTCCAAGAAAATGCATCAGCAACTAAATTGTAACTAATCGATTAACTGTGAAGAGAAACAATATCCCTTCGATCATATTTCCAGGTATCCAACACCATTGGATTACAGGCACAGGGTCTCGTGTTTATTTCCATATTTTTCATTACTACATTTCGGCATTTTAGCATTCCTATGGCGAAGTGTTTCGACACTCCAACTCTCATTATCCGAAACCTACACCAAAAGGTGTTTTTCACATTTTCGCATTTTGGCATTTCGACATTCCTTGTGGTGAAGTGTTTTGACACTCCAACTCCCGGTATTTAAAACCTACACCAAAAGGTGTTTTTCGCATTTCCGTATTTTGACATTTCACATTTCAGGGATTCTGTGAAGAGTCATCTCAACTCTCCATGTCCCAAAATCCAAAATGGAGCTTGTCTCTTTGAGCTCTTCTCTACATCTCTTTGATGATGTGACCACCGGTGGTGACCGAGTGCTTATCCATAAAGAGATTTCACAATTTCACATTTTGGCATTCCTATGATGAAGGGTATCGACACTCCAAGTTGCGATCACCGAAATGAAGCTTGGTTGCACTAGCTCCTTCCTCCATCTTGTACATATGTGACCACTGGATGTGATCATAGCCTTATTCAAAACTGCATTTCACAATTTTTCATTTCGTGAATTTGTTGCGAGTCACTCTGACTCTTCCATTTCTCAATCACCAAAACTCCGAAATGCAGTCAGATCAAAGATCTTATCGCAATTTTGAAACTTTACGGGCCTTTGTCGTCTCTGTTTCAGGATTTTGGGGTTTTGAATTTCACAACTTCGGGACTCCTGTGATGAAGAGTCTCGACTCTTGACTCCTCCAACTCACAGTATCTGAAACTCCGAAATGAAGTCTTTGTTGATGTACCTATTTCGGGATTTCAGTGTTTTGCATTTTGCAACTTCGGGACTCCTGTGATGAAGAGTCTCGACTCTTGACTTCTCCAACTCCCAGTATCTGAAACTCCAAAATGGAATTTAAGTCATGGTTTGATGTGTCTATTTCTGGATTTTAGCATTTAACATTTTGCAACTTCGTGACTCTTGTGATGAAGAGTCTCAACTCTTGACTCCTCCAACTCCTAGTATCTGAAACTCTGAAATGTAGTTTATGCTTCTGATCTTTCCATGCCATCATCACTGTTGATATTTTTCCTGCCTATTTTCCATTGTTGTCTCCCAACTGTAAACCTGCCAACGTCACTACTATTCTTTCCTATAACCATACCTTCATTTTTGTTGTTCTTTCCATCAATAACTGTAAGCATGCTATCATTGTTGTTGTTCTTGCCAAAATACTTATGGTGCCCGCTTGGCACATTCTTCCTGTACCAAAGCCATCATGGTTGTTTTACTTTCCATCAATGACAAGGATACACTGTCTATAAAACATGCCAACAATCTCCCCCTTTGGCATTGATGGCAACAAAGGCACCCAGACCTGTTCTTTTCTCCCCCTTTGACATCAATGTCAAAGAAAAAACGCTCCCCTTGAGATATTGTAGTTTTTTTTGGAGGTATCAGATATTCAATAAATACAAAATCCCCCTAATAGGATGGACTCTCTTAGGTGTGAGATGGGATGACACCCAGCTTTTGTCAGAGATATTCAAATGGTGTCTTGGCTAGGGGTTTAGTAAAGATGTCTGCAATTTGTTCTGTGGTTGGAATGTAATGGACCTAAATAATCTGATTGGTGACCTGCTTTCTTAGAAAATGGTATTTTATGGGAATATTGACTTCGATGCTGCAACCTCTCAACCCGCAAGTTAGAAGGTCCATGTCAACAGAGGATCTTTCCCTTACACCAGCTCGAAGAGCTTTGCACTGGCTCTCCTATTTTCCTTTCGGAAAATCTTCACCCACAACAAATCCTCGTTGGTCTCTTGAATCCCTGAAACCTGAAAACAGTCAACGTTGATCTTTCCTCTTCCCTTTTTTTTATTTTCCCTATCGTGATTTTGGCAGTCGCAATGTCGAGAAATTCATCTCCTTAGACTCCTGAATCCCGATTTGCCGAAACTCCGATACACTCGCGAGCTTTGAATTTTCAACACCACTTCACTTCTGTCGGGACTTCGGACTTTGCAATATCGTGAATCCTAATGCAATGTGTTCAGAACTTCACTCGATGAATATATGAAACGGTCAATGGAGTTTGATTCTATGTCAATAGTATGCTACCTGTCCACTCACTGACTCCTCCGTGGCCCACACACTATTTTCTTGGCCTTTTAGGATTTCAAGTTTCGTGATATCGCGATTCCTGTTGCAAAGTTTACGGGACTTCAATCCACAAAAACCCGATATAGAAACCCTCGTGTAAATCCAACGACCCTTGTGGCTTGGATCTATGGTCCTACCCCTCCTGAGCTTAGAACCTTTCGATGCTTCCGCCGTAACTCCTCGGCTTCCCTGTGAGATCTGATGACTCACAGGACTTCGCAGATTCTCCACCAAGAATTTTTACCGTCCATCTCTTCCCATGAGAGCTCGTCCTCTTGCAGTCTGACGTTGCTACATTTTCCTTCGGCCACTTCGAAGGCTTCGAATCCTTTTGAACATTCCATGACTCTGTGTCTTTTTAGAAAAAAAAAACCCTTGCGCGCACTCCTTGCAGCAGACTTGTAAGCACTTCCTGAGTGTTGAAGTCGTTTGAATCTGTGCACACCTGCAACAATAGTCTCTAAATTCTTTGCTCAGGTTTGCAACCCTGAGGCTTCACTCGGCCTGCGCACTCCTTGCATGGCTCCTGTGCCTGACTACACTTATGTGAATATGAAAACAAAAGCTTTCTCTTTTGAGTTGTCAGAGACGAACCTCTGAACACCTTTTCAACGCACTCCTTGTGGACAATTCAACCGCACTCCTTGCAGGAACTCTTGCTCAGATAGAGAAACAATTGAAACTCATTCCATTACCCTTTCCTCTCAGATTTCAAACATTCAACAAGAAATCATTCATACATATCATAAAATAAATTGCATGACAGAAAGAGTAAAAAAATTCAAGAGCATAACATTCAAAGATGCATACATAGAGAATATATGAACACCATGAGTCTAAATCATAAATTTCTTTGTATTAATCCAGAACTTATATACATGGAGTCTGCTACATAGCTCTTTGCTTCTCTTCTAAGCCCCCTATCCAATAATGTTACAATACACAAGGAGGGTGTCTATATCCCGTTTCCCTCTTGCGCTCTAAAACTGTCTAATCTAGAATTGAATTCTATCTACTTTACATTAACTACCATAAATGCCTTCTATCTACTAAGGACGAGAGAAAATTGCTCAAGGTCCATTTACATTTTACAAGTGCGCTTCTTCTTAATGGATTCATTTAAGATTGCGCATCAATTTCAAGGTAATTTCAAAATCTGCATTGGCACTTGTCCAGCTGCCTTTTGCTTCCACGTTGGCTCGCTTGAGATGCTCCTGCATCAAATATGCTTTGTCTTGGAGTGGAATATAGGATTCTTGGACACACTAATGGCACTAGTGTTATCACAATGAATTGTGATCCATGCAACATATTTTACCTCCAAGTATGCAAGTGTCTAAATCATCCATACTACATGAGTGCAACAAGTAGCAACAGCAATGTACTCTACCTCTGTAGTTGATAAAGAATGGAACCTTGCTTTTTAATCAACCATGCTACTAGAGAATTTCCTAAGAAGAATGCACCTCCACTCGTGCTTTTCCTTTCATCCATGCAATTATCCCAATCAACATTTGAGTAGACTGATAATTGAAAATTCTGATTCTTAGGATACCATATACCATAGTTCATTGTTTCTTTCAAATACCTCAATATCCTTTTGACAGTTAGAAAATGACTCTGTTTAGGTGTAGACTAATATCTTCCTACCATTCCAATAGCATGCATTATGTCTAGATCAGATGATGTGATGTACAGTAGACTGCCTATCATTGACCTATATGAACTTTGATCAACATTAGGTGAGTCATCATCCTTTCTTAGTTTGCATTCAGTAACCATAGATGTGACCACAGGTTTAGAATCTTCCATTTGAAACCTTTTCAACATTTCTCTTAGATATTTTTCTTGAGTAATGAACATCCCTTCAGACCTCTGAGTAATTTGCAGACCAAGAAAAAATGACAGTTCACCTATCATAGACATTTCAAATTCAGACTCCATGGAAAAAGAAAACCATTGTACCAATGAATCCTTATTACATCCAAATATGATGTCATCTACATAGACCAACACAATGAGAAAATCATTATCCTCTGTTTCGATATATAGATTGTTGTCAATTGTTCCTCTCTTGAACCCTTTGTCTTTGAGATATGTATCCAATCTATGATACTAGGAATGAGGGGCTTGTTTTAAATGATATAAATCTTTCTTCAACTTTCATACTAAGTCATGGTTATTAGACAGTTTGAAATCCTCTGGATGTTCCATATAGAATTCTTCATTTAAATCTCCATTTAGAAAAGATGACTTGACATCCATTTGATAGACTTTAAACCTTTTATGACAAGCATAGGCAAGAAATATTCTGATAGCTTCTAATCTTGCTATGGGCGCAAATGTTTCATCAAAATCCAGTCCTTCTATTTGAGCATAGCCTTTACAGACCAATCTTTCTTTGTTCCTGACAACTTGTCCCTACTCATTCAACTTATTCTTAAAGATCCATTTGGAACCAATGATATTTTTACCTTCAAGTCTATGAACCATCTCCCACGTATTGTTTTTCTCAATCTGATCAAGTTCATCATTCATTTCTTTAACCCAATGGTCATCTTTTCTAGCTTCATTAAAATTCTTGGGTTCTAGTATGGATATGAAAGCTATATGTGATTGTTCAGTGTTTTTGATTATCTTTCTCCTAGTTTGTACACCTTTGTCTTTTTCACCAATTATCTGACTTGCAGGATGATTCTTTTGACTGATTCTGGAGGAGGAATTTGAAGTTTTCTGTTGATTTGAGTCTATCTAAGTATCTATGTCATCATCTATTTCAGAGTATTCATTTTCTGATTCTTGGACCTGTTCATCTTCAACTTTCGCTGTGTCCTCTGTAGAAGACTCATTATTGTACACCTCTCTTGCTGGGGTTCCTTTTTCATTATTGTACACCTCTCTTGTTGGGGTTCCTTCATCAACTTTTATGTCAATACAATCAACCATTTTATGCAGCCTCTTATTATAGCATTTGTATCCTTTACTATTTGTAGCATACCCTAAGAAGATACCTTCATCAGCCCTGTCATCATATTTTCAAGGTTCTCATCATTATTCTTTATGTAACATTTACTCCCAAAGAATTTGAAGTGTTTGATTGAAGAAGGTCTCCCATACCACAGTTCGTAAGGTGTCTTCTCACTTTGTGGTCTGAGGTGGGCTTTGTTAAGAACATGGACTGTTGTGTGTATTTCTTCTACCTAGTAGGTTTGACCAATGTTCTTCTCATTCATCATTGACCTGGCCATTTGCTACACTGTTCTGTTTTGCCTCTCAACTACTCCATTTTGTTGTGGAGTTCTTGGGATTGTGTATTCTCTCTTGATCCCATGCTTATCATAGAACTCCTTGAAATCACTTGATATAAATTCTCCTCCTTTGTCTGATCTTACTGCCTTTAACCTCATGCCTGTTTGATTCTCAATTAAAGCCTTAAATTTTTTAAACTTCTCAAATGCTTCATCTTTTTCCTTGAGAAAGGAAACCCAAGTAATTCTGGAGTAATTGTTACACATTATTTTCATCATCCCTATGACTGTTAATGATGTAAACCTATATGTTTCCTTCAGAGGGGTCAGTGGCCTGAGTTCCTGAAGAGAGAAGGGAGAAGAACTTTTCCTGAGAAAAGAAGTTGCATTTTCCTGTGTAAAAACCTTATAAAAAAGGAAGTTCGCATGTTGCCTATGTATTAGGGTGCGAGAATGTATGATTCTCGTAGGCTGCATCATAGCTAGGGTGTGAACAGTTCACAAGTTTCACTATAAGCAGGGTGAGAGAATGCTTACACGTGGGAAAAACGATCGTTTTCTCGAATCTTCTAGAAGGAGAAACTTCCATGGTGAGGTGGCATCCGAATGGTTTGGATGTTACTGGCTTTCATGATTTAGTGGGATCATCCTAACCTCCTCACCTTATCCTCTTCAACTTATAAAAGGAGAGGAGCTCTCATGGAGAAGGAGTTCTTGAGCTTTGTTAGCTTTGGTTGGCTTGGAATTATCAGCTTGGTTGGAGTGGCTTTAAGATTTTCCTTTGTCAAGATAGATTGTGAATATTATTAGATCTATGCTCTCAAAATTCTTGGAGTGAAAGTGTGTGGGGAACGAAGGACAGTTGGAAGGGACCTTACGACATCAAGGCCATGGTTGTAATCTCTCTTTCACATTTAATATGATACAGTAATATGATTCTTTCCTATAAAGCTTGTTGTGTTTTATTGTATGATTCCTTGATCACATACATAGGTTTATCTTGAGTTTATGTTATTGCTATCACTTTGGTTGGTTGTGTTCTTTTGCAGGATCTTCATTGTATGAGCATTGGAATGGAGCTAGGATGGCGATGGCGAGAGGAAGCGACATTTAAACGGTATGTCACCCATCCCTGTTTAGTTAATAAATTCAATATCTAAAACTTAAGGAAAGCATCATGTTCTGGTGTGTTTTGTTATAGATCTCGGTGGATCTAGGGAGATCAATTAGTGTCCGCACCTACCGATTTGTCCGATAACAGTAATCATCAATAATCAGCATGAAGTAGTTTTCTTTCCATATGCCTTCCTGTCTTGATGGTCCACATAAATCCATATGAACTAGTTGGAGTGGTTTCTCTGTTGAAGTAGAGCTCCTGGACTTAAACTATGTCCTGGTTAGCTTTCCTACTTGGCAGGGTTTACACATAGAATCTTGGGGCTTTGATATTCTCGGAAGATCTTTTACTGCCTCAAGATTTTTGAGCTTGATTAAGTGGTAAAAGTTTAGATGTCCAAGTCTCCTATGCCATAACCAACTTTCATCATGTTTTCTTAGATGACACTCTTCTCTATCTTCTTTTAGCACATATACATTATTTTTTGTCCTTATGCCTTTGGCCACCACTTGTCCTGAGTTTACAGACTTTATCTTACAGTCCTTGGATGTGAACACCACTTCACATCCTCTGTCACACATTTGAATTACAATGAGAATATTATGTTTTATCCCATATACAAGTAGAACATCTTGGGCTTTTCCTTTTCCATTACTTAAACCCACAATCCCTTTACCCTTTATTTTACGTGGAGCATCATTTCCAAAGGTTACGTTTCCTGATTTTCTTTCACTTAAAGATATAAACTTACCTTTGTCTCCTGTCATATGTTTGGAGCATCCATTGTTTATATACCAAGGGTTTGTTTGTCTTTGAGCTGACAACACTAATCCACACTTGTCACTTTCTTTCTTCTTCCAAACCTTGACATTTTCAACAGGGGAATTCAAATATGGTTCATAGTTCCTTAAGCGACAGTCAACAAATTTATGTCCATAGTTATGACAGATGTAACATTCTGGTTCATTGAATAAAGGATCATAACGATTGTTATGCTTAACCTGTCCTTTTCCCATCCATCAAGTGATTTGCAGTCTGTGGTGGTTTGTTACTTGGTTGTCTCATTCTTTGTTGTGGTAGATATTTATACCTTGAATGTCTTGATTGCTCATAATTTAATTTTAAATAACAATTTACAGCTTTATGACCAAAATTATAACAAAAGAAACAATATCCATAGAAAAAACGTTGGTACTTGGAAAATGGTTGTCTTCTTTGAGAAGGTTGATTTCTTCTATGTTGATGATTTCTTTGAACAGAGAGTACATTATTTCTCTGATCCATTGTTTCAGTTCTAGTACCTCTTTCATTACTCCTCCTGGGAAGATGATTATCTTCTTTTGTTCTGTAGGTTTTTTGTTGTCATAGATGGTAGATTTGACAAAGTTGATGGGTTCTTTGTTTCCTGGTTGATCACTACTTGATCCCTCTTCATAACCCAGACCTGTTTTCAGCTTTGGGTTTCTTTCCTGATTTAGAATGATGGCCAATTCTTCTGATGCTTTGATACTTGAAAGATTCTGATGATACAAGGCTTGAAACTTCTCCAACTCTTTCCTGGTTTTCACTACTTGTTTTTCCAAAGCTTCACATCTTGCCTTCTTTTCTGATAACTATTGTTTCAGAATGTCTTCGATTTTCTTTGCCTCTTCTAATTCCACTTTTAGTAGGGAAAAGTCTTCATCAGGCTGTTTACTGTCTTTCGTGAACTGTATCAACAATTGTTTTTGCTTTCTGTTCTTAATTTTGAGTCTGTCAATTTCTTCCAAAGCACTTATTAATTCACCTTCCATATCCACCATAGATTCGTCATCATCCATTTCACCTCGTGTGTGTTCATAATTAAAATATCCCATAGGCATAAGCATAAAATAATTTAGTTTATCTTCAATAGAGGAGTCATTGTCTTCATCATCTGAAGGATCATCATCATTGTTTACACAAAGACTTTTCTTCTTAAAATTATTCTCTTTAAAGAAATTTTTGTGTTTGTGCTTCTCCTCATCATCACATGTCTGATCCTTTCTTTTGTGAGGACATTTATTTGCAAAATGACCTATCTTACCACAGTTGAATCATTTGAAAGGCAATTTACCTTTGTATTTTCCTGATCCCTTCTTTAGTCTCTTCACAAATTTTTCTTCAATTTCATCAGGCTCAGAATCCTCATTCTTGTCTGCCTTAAATGATGCTTCTTTGGAGGTGGGTTTATCTTTAACTATTCTCATTTCATATGCAGTCAATGTTCCTAGAAGTTGATCAAAATCCAAGGTTTTTAGATCATTAAGTTCTTCTATAGCAGAGACCTTCAGGTTGAACCTATCTGGTAGAGATCTCAAAATTTTCTGAACTAAATAAGGTTCCTCAATTTTTTCACCAAGTGCTTTCATTGAATTTACCAGTTCTTCAACTCTCAAAAAGTATTTTCCAACAGTTTCATCTTCTTTCATCTTTAGATGTTCAAATTGTACTCTGTAGGTTTGAAGCTTGGCGTCCTTTACCTTCTCATTACCTTCATAACTACTAATGAGTTTGTCCCACATTTCTTTGGAAGTTCCTAGGTGCATAACTTTTATGAATTCTACTTCTACAAGCCCACTCAAGATACCATTCATAGCCTTAGCATTGAAGCTAAATTCTAGCTTGTCATCCTTATTATCTAGTACAACTGGCTTTACATAACCAATATCTACCACATCCTAGACATCTGCACCTAAAGCCATTATGTAGGTTCTCATTCTAGCTTTCCAGAAGGAAAAGTTTGTTCCATTGAATAGAGGGGCCTTATTGGTAGAATTTCCTTCATGGCTTGACATGTTTAATCTCTAGGATCTACCATTAGATAAAAGGGGCCGGCTCTGATACCAATTGTTGGAAAACTAAGAGGGGGGGTTGAATCAATTGTTACTATGCTTAAACAATTACACTTATTTTAAACTCTTTATAGAGCACTAAATGACAATCACAATAATGCAGGGAAGTAAGCAATAGAACATTCAACATCATTCACACATATGAGATACACAGAGCCAGATATTTCCTGAGAAAACCCATAAAGGGTAAAAAACTCTTCTTCTTTATATGATAAGTAATCTTTACATTCTTTACATTATCATACATATGAGCTCCAACTCATTGTGAGGCTACAACCTCTGTTTTGCAAGATGCAACTTGCTGAGAGCACCAACTCTCTGTTTTCTCTAGCACCTACTATAAGGAAGCACCAATTCCCTGGTTTCTCTAGCACCCACTAGAAGGAAGCACCAACTCCCTAGTTTCTCTAGCACCCACTAGAAGGAAGCAACAACTCCCTAGGTGTTCCAGCACCAACTGGAAGGAATCCCCAACATCCAATCACATAGGCACCAACCTGTATAATAGAGAACAACAGTTCTCCCTTGCACTAGCCTGCCACCCTGGTTTCTCTAGCTGGAACTAGATGGAATCTACAAATCCCTATGTTCAAGCACCCACTTGAACCTCTGAGGACAAAAATCCTCCCTAGCACCTCCCTACCACCCTGAAATATAAATCTTTTATACTAAAACTTATTACAGTGATATAATGTTCATCAATGGCTTACCAGTCTCATCACTATTCTGCTACACTGCTCTACTCTACCTGCATTAGTATCTTCATGCACACATGACCCGCGCTTTCTGTTCTTCTACCTTTTATGCTCTGTGTGCCATGTCCATTCCATGCACCATTCCTCTTCTGTGTACTTCAGCTGCTGCACACTGCCTCCTTCTACATGCTTGAATCACTCTCAACAACCCCCATCTCTTCTTTGTTCTACATTCTTATAGTCTCTGTGCACCTTGTGCATGCTATCTGCACAATGATTCTGCATGCTCTCCCCTTGTTGAGTGCTCTACCTAATCATCATTACAAATCTTTAGCTTCTTTGGTGGTTAAACCCATGCGTCCATCATCACTGGGTGTTATGCCAAGATTCCTTAGCCTATCTAGCCGTCGAGACTCTTCGTCTTCTCTATCATAGTCGAGCTCATCCTCTCTATTGCATTTATAGGCTTCAATGCTCTTCCATATATCAATCGCCTCTATCAACAGTCTTCATTCCACTAGCAGATGCCTTGAGGCTCTTCATCTTCTCTGGCCATCACCCTGAAGTCTCTTTGTGTCCTCTGACAGAAACCATCAATCATTTCTAGCAGTTACACTATGAACCTCAAAGAAAACACATCAGCAACTGAATCATAACTGATCAATTAATTGTGAAGAGAAACAATAGCCCTTTGATTAGATTTCCAAGTATCCAACACCATTGGATTACAGGCACAAGGTCAAGCGTTTATTTCTCCGTTTCACATTACTGCATTTCGACATTTCAACATTCCTATGGAGAAGTGTTTCGACACTCCAACTCTTGATATCCGAAACCTACACCAAAATGTGTTTTTTGCATTTCTTCATTTCATCATTTCGGCATTCCCAGTGGTGAAGTGTTTCGACACTCAAACTCCTGGTATATGAAACCTACACCAAAAGGTGTTTTTCACATTTCCGCATTTTGGCAATTCACGTCTCCGAGATTCTGTGAAGAGTTGTCTCGACTCTCTATGTCCCAAACTCTGAAATGGATCTTGTCTCTTCGAGCTCTTCTCTACAGCTCTTTGACGATGTGACCACTGACGATGACCAAGAACTTATCCATAAAGCGCTTTCGCAATTTCACATTTCAGCATTCCTATGATGAAGGGTCTTGACACTCCAAGTCACGATCACTGAAATGGAGCTTGGTTGCACTAGCTCCTTCCTCCATCTTTTGTAGATGTGACCATTGGCTGTGATCACAGCCTTGTTTGAAACTGCATTTCACAATTTTTCATTTCACGAATTTGTTGCGAGTCACTTTGTCTCTTCCAACTCCCGGTCACTGAAAATCTGAAATGGAGTCAGATCAAAGATCTTATCATGATTTTGAAACTTCACGGGCCTTCGTCATGTCTGTTTCGAGATTTTTGTGTTTTGCATTTCGAAACTTCGGGACTCTTGTGATGATGAGTCTCAACTCTTGACTCCTCCAACTCTCGGTATCCGAAACTCTGAAATGGAGTCTTTGTTGATGTGCATGTTTTCGGATTTCATCATTTCACATTTCGCAACTTCGGGACTCCTGTGATGAAGAGTATTGACTCTTGACTTCTCCAACTCCTGGTATCCGAAACTTTGAAATGGAGTTTAAGTCATGGTTTGATGTGCCTGTTTCAGGATTTCAGCATTTCACATTTCACAAATTTGAGACTCCTGTGATGAAGAGTCTCGACTCTTGACTCCTCCAACTCCCGATATCCAAAACTCCGAAATGTAGTTTACGCTTCTGATCTTTCCATGCTATCATCGCTGCTGATCTTCCTTGCTTGCCTATTTTCCATTATTGTTTCCCAACTGTAAACCTACCAAATTCTCTACCATTCTTTCCTTTAACCATAACTTCGTCATTGTTGTTCTTGCCATCAATAATTGTAAGCATGCTATCGTTGCTACTGTTCTTGCCAAAATACTTCTGGTGCCCGCCTGGCACATTCTTCCTGTACCCAAGCCATCATCGTTGTTGTACTTGCCATCAATGACAAGCATAGACTGCCTATAAAACATGCCAACATAATTTTCCCTCCAATGAAGCTATCATTGAGGCCATGAATGGTTCTGACAAACCTTGGGGTGATATGCATCATCGCTCATATTTTCTCCTAGAGCTTGCTAGAATCAAACAAGATGAATCTCTATCTACTCTGATAGAGATAGTAGGTCATTCTGCAGTTCCACTTGATACACATGACATTTATTCCAAAGGGAATATGGTGAGTATCTCCCCCACGGTTGCGATTGATATCTCTTGTACCCCTGGCAAGATTAAAAATGTACATATCAGTGCAGATTGTTTGCCAAAAGAAATCCTAATCTACACCAAGCTCTTCAAGGAATTCAGAGATGTATTTGTTTGGTCATATGAAGAGATGTCAGGAATCAACCCTAGAATTTTTGAACATGATATTAAAACATACCTGGATGTTAATCTTGTTTGATAATGTCTTAGAGCTATAAATCCTAGGAAGGCCCCTGCTATTAAGGCAGAGGTAGAGAAACTGCTTAATTCTAGTTTTATCAACCCAGTTCCCTTGACTGAATGGGTATCCAATTTTTCTCCTGTGAATAAGAAGCAAGGAACCATCTATGTATGCATGAATTTTCATGACCTGAACAAAGCCTGTCCTAAAGACAACTTCCCAACACTTTTCATCAATTATATTCTCGACGAATGTGTAGGAAGTGAATTTTTTTCTTTCATGGATGGATTTTCAGGTTATAACCAAATTCAAATTAAACCTGAGGATCAACATAAGATGAAATTTATTTTTCCTTGTGGTACTGCTACACATAAAAAATACTCAATTTGATAGTGTCGCAAGTGTCATCATTACAAAGGTCGCAAGTGTCGCATTTTTCTCATAAGGTCGCAAGTGTCACATGTTGCTCACAATTGTCGCAAGTGTCAAAGAAAGCATGCTGCCATGATGACTATGTCATGCCTATAATGACATGAGAAGGACACTTGAAACACCTCAAACATTTAATTTGGAAGAGGAGAAATGAGTCAGCAGGCTTGCAAACCTTTTACCATCTGAAAGCACCTCAAAAACTGAGTTTTTGGAGGGGAGCACTCCCCTATACCTCTTCTGGGAGTGTTGGCGCTCCCCCTTACATTGTCTAGGATCATTATAAAGCTCTTTGGCCCTTCTACAGGAGTGCTCCTACCCTTAGGAGCACTGGAACTCCCCTAAATCCTACTAGGGAGTGCTACAACGCTCTGAGTGCCCTTTTGAGGGAGCGCTACCTATTTTAGGCAACAGTTGATTTGTTGAGATGAATGGGGGAAGCATATTTTCATTCTTAGAAGGTAGTTGAGCTCGAATACCTAGTCCATCCATGATCTTAGGGCATATCCTCAACTAAAGGAGGAAAATCCTCACCTTCCCCAAGGATATCTCAAGTTGTTGAGCCTCTCCAAGGCTATATAAGCAAGCTTTCTAATGGTGAAGGGGGACTAGAAAAGGGAGAATCACACCAAACTTATGATCTTATAAGTGGTGCTAGAATAGATATATTTTGGAAGCAAGAGACCTATGATCTCATAGGGAGCAATCGATGAAGCTATCATCATTCGGATCGTGGATCATTTGAGCAAGGGTTAGACAAGGAGGACTTGACAAAACTGCTGCAATCCATCTACGACTGTAAGCAATGTTCTGTCCTCATTAATATAATTTGCTTGGCTTGTTTCTTTCTAATTCGTGTTCAATCTCACATGAATTTGTCTGTTTAGTAGTTAGACTTATTTCAGACTAATCTTGATAGAGTAGGAATTGGTCATACTTTGTTTGTCTATAGGGCTTATCGAAGAGCGAAAGATGGGAGCTCAACTCGGAGCGTGCAGGGACAAACACCAGTAAAAGGTACTTATTTTCTCCTTCCTTCTCACACACTAGTCCACCTAGATCTAAAAGGTAGTCAATGATCATGATAAGCACTTTCTATCTTAGAGTTAAATCTATTGTATCCACTCTTTTTTGTGTGATATCTTTCCCTCATGATGGAAGAATTGTGACTATTGATCAACTTTCATTCATCGGCCCTGACTAGGTTACCTCCCTAAGTGGTTCTTATATGCAGACAGTATCACCCTCGCCGCATGTCAATTATGTGGCATTGTCTCCCATGATTTCAAATTCTGATGCTTTGGATCTGGTAGTTGACATGGTGATTTCCTCGGTAGGATTATTGGAGCCTGATCTCCTTACTCCTATCGCGGCCCTCGACCTGTGTTCCTTCTCAAGTGATTATCTTCCATCCAGTGAAGATCTCTTGGAAGCCATGATGGAGTTTTTTCCCTTGACACGGTATCCTTCCAAAGCGTTATCCTCTTGGAAGCCATGATCTGGAGGAACCCACGAGCATAGTTTCTCTTCTCTGTGGCAAGCTTGTTAAAAAATGAAACAGAGGCCTTGAGCATAGTTCTTTGCCTATGTCAAGCTCGTTAAAAAATGAAACAGACACCTCTCTTGAACCTTCTTTTCATCCACCCTTATCCTTTGGTGAATGAATCGAAGCTTGGAGGGCATGTCTCCAGCCTCTAATGATCTTTCTGGAGTTAAGCCACTAGTTTTCAAGATGGGGGCATACCGAGCTTAGTATTTGTTCTTTCTCGTGCTCGTAAATACATGAGAATGCATCCAGGTAGAATTTTATCTCTTTTTTGGACTTGTATGGATACATGAAAAAGGAACCCCCTGGAGTCTCCTTTAAGCTCTTTTCATACTCTCTAAACATGAAAAGATTGTCGAGTGATCTTGCTTCCATTCCCACTCATTAAACGGTTTGGAAGGGTGTCTTTCGAGTGATAATTTATCTCTTTTTCTGCCTCGCGAGAATAATATTACGAAAAAGGACAACATTGGAGTCATCTTTAAGTTCTTTTCAGACTCTCTAAACATGAAAAGGTTACCGAGCAACCTTGTTCTTTTCACGCTCGTTAAAGTATTTGAAGAAAACGTCTGTCGAGCGATAGTTTATCTCTTTTTCGGTCTCATCAGACTACTTTACGAAAAAGGAACTGAGAGAGTTCTCTTTTAAGTGTTTTTCCAGACTCTATAATCATGAAAAACCTTCGAGTTTTCTGTCTTTGGACTCGCTAAACAAAACATCGATAGGCCCATATGGGATCGAACCCTTACTTCTTCCAGTTCATTAAACAATGGAAGAGGAACTTACCGAAGGTGAGTTTTATCGAGCATGTGTTATCCTCCTCGATCTCGTTAAATTAAAAAGAGGTACTCGTCTATCTAGATGGGTGAAAATTTGAAAGAAGCAAGCCAAGAAGTCTGTTGAGAACATTACCAAGTGATTCTTAGAGTTTCCCTTGAACATGACACTTTGTCTTTTGCACGCATTATAATCCGCTAAACCTCTGCACTGAGCCAATTCTTTGAGTTTCTTTCACTCCTCTGGGTCACCCGACATAAGTCACAACATCCACTGCATCGTCAAGTTTTGGTCCATGTCATGTTTATGCTGTTGTGCCTCAGTGTTCAAGGGAAGTATCTGCCTCGAGATTCATCCATCACAAATATCTTGTCTCAATACCCATTTCATTCCATGTTCATTTGATGTACCAATTACATCTCTAGGTCCGTTTTGTGTCATTGATGGGGGATACATCAAGGCCCCCCTTCGATGAGCCTGTTCCTGTCAACTTCAACACATTATCGAGGAACTAGACTTAGAAACCAGTTAGTACTTTGGGACCTGCATGCTTCAATGGAAGACCTCCTCACATTCCACAGTGGATTTAAATTATTGACCTCTGATCAGATGTTCGACTTCAACTCATCCATTCACATTCGTTGGGATGTACTAGGGTACCTTGGGAATCATTGAAATTAATGGTGATCCCCCTCGCGCTTGTTAATGGTTTGCATCATTGACCGATAATCAAGTGGTTTCTGCCATGTTCGACATCAGGACATCTATTCACATGGTTAGATTTGTACTACATCGGGATCGGTAAGAAGACCCTGGGCTGAGTGATCACTCTATGTACTTTGCCCAGGTTGCGATGGAGTTTCTTTTGAACAATGACACATATATTGTTACATAGATCCACTTTGTATTGGTCGTGGCTATGTCTTGTCATCTCGTAGATCCACTGTGTATTATTCGTAGCTACGATCAGTTCATGTCATAAGCGTATAGATCCACAGTGCATTTTCAGTGGCTATACCTTTTTATGGATACAATTATGGATCCGCAGTGTATTTTATGGCGGCCATATCTTGCAAGTCTTGATCACCCAAGCATAGTTATGCTTGCCTTGGGTTTGAAACATGTCATAATATTTGTTGGATGTTTGTGTGCAGCTTCTGTCAGGTTCTCTATGTCTATACCCTTGCTTGAAAGTCTACAAAGCATTTTAGTTATCAGTTCATGTCTTCTAACTTCATACTTTGGGGGGAAATCTGTTACACATAAAAAATACTCACTTTGATAGTGTCGTAAGTGTCGTCATTACAAAGGTCGCAAGTGTCGCATTTTTCTCACAAGGTCGCAAGTGTCGCTTGTTGCTCACAAGTGTCACAAGTGTCAAAGAAAGCATGTTGCCATGAGAAGGACACTTGAAACACCTCAAACATTATGTCGTTCCTATAACGACATGAGAAGGACACTTGAAACACCTCAAACATTTAATTTGGAAGAGGAGAAATGAGTCAGCAGGCTTGCAAACCTTTTGCGATCTGAAAGCACCTCAAAAACTGAGTTTTTGGAGGGGAGCGCTCCCCTATACCTCTTCTAGGAGTGATGGCGCTCCCCCTTACACTATCTCGGAGCGTTATAAATATCTTTGGCCCTTCTGCAGGAGTTAGCCTACCCTCAGGAGCACTGGCACTCCCCTAAATCCTGCTAGGGAGCACTATAGAACTCAGAGTTCCCTTTTGAGGGAGCGCTACCTATTTTAGGCAACAGTTGAGTTGTTGAGATGAATGGGGGAAGGATCTTTTCATTATTAGAAGGAATTTGATCTCTAATACCTAGTCCAACCATGATATTAGGGAAGATCCTCAACTGAAGGAGGAAAATCCTCACCTTCCCCAAGGATATCTCAAGTTGTTGAGCCTCTCCAAGGCTATATAAGAAAGCTTTCTAATGGTGAAGGGGGACTGGAAAAGGGAGAATCACACCAAACTTATGATATTATAAGTGGTGCTAGAACAGATATATTTTGTAAGCAATAGACCTATGATCTCATAGGGAGCAATCGGTGAAGCTATCATCATTCAGATCGTGGATCTTTTGAGCAAGGGTTAGACAAGGAGGACTTGACGAAACTGCTGCAATCCATCTACGGCTGTAAGCAATGTTCTATCCTCATTAATATAATTTTCTTGGCCTGTTTCTTTCTAATTCATGTTCAATGTCACATGAATTTGTCTCTTTAGTAGATAGACTTATTTCAGAATAGTCTTGATAGAGTAGTAAGTGGTCGTACTTTGTTTGTCTATAGGGCTTATCAAAGAGCGAAAGATGGGAGCTCAACTCGGAGCGTGCAGGGACAAACACCTGTAAAAGGTACTTATTTTCTCCTTCCTTCTTACACACTAGTCGACCTAGATCTAAAAGGAAGTCAGTGACCATGATAAACACTTTCCGTCTTAGAGTTAAGATTCTAGCTCTTTGAGGAGATCTACCTGTCCGCAGGGAGATTTTCCTTCAATGGGTACTTTCACATACCGAAAGATGACTTTCAGCCTTAAAAATGTTGAAGCAACCTTCCAACATACTATGACCTTTGCATTCCATGATCTTAAGCATATAGTTGAAGATTATGTTGATGATATTGCTTCTCACTATCGTAAGAGAGTGGATCACCCTAAGAACCTTCGGCTAGTTTTTGAAATATGTCATCATTATAGAATCCGATTGAACCCTCATAAATGCATCTTTTGCATAATGTCTGGACATCTTCTAGGATTTTAGTCTCTAAGACTTGGATCATGGTAGATTCGTTAAAGGTTGAGGCAATACTTCGGTTGCCTCCCCTACGCACTATTCGACAACTTCAAGGTTTACAGGGGAAAGCTAACTTTTATGTCGGTTTATAGTAAAATATGCCAATATTACTAAGGATTTCATGTGTCTTTTGAAGAAGGAAACCCCTTTTATCTGGGATGAATGGGCCCAGGAATCCTTTGATTCTTTGAAGAAAGCCTTAGTATCGATGCTTCTGTTGAAGTCTCCTAACTACAGTACAGATTACTTGCTTTATGTCGCCACGTTTGAAGAGACGATTGGTATGGTTTTGATTTAGGAGGATGATGAGCTCCACGAGCATGTCATCTACTATGTTAGTTGAAACTTAGTCAGTCCTGAGCTCAAATATTGTCACATTGAAAATCTATCTTTGGATGTCATCCACGTAGTCAAACGATTATGCCAATATATATTGCTTTGCAAAACTATTGTGGTTGTCGATGTCAAACTATTTCAATACATCCTTACTAGGCATATCATCGGGAGAAAATACAATAAATGGATTTTCATTTTACAAGAATTCGATCTCGATTTCACTTCATCGAAATCCAAGAAACCGCTAGTCTTTGCAGAGTTAATATCCAACTTCCCATGATTGGACTAGGATGTTATTCATGTTGATTCTTTTGCGAATGAACACATTTTCCTTGTCTCGTCTTCTGACCCCTTGTATGGAGACATTATTCTCTATATTCAAACTTTGAAGTTCCCTTAGCATCTCTCGCGAGATGACCAACGATGTGTACAATACCAAGCTAAGAATTATCTTATCGCCGACAACACTCTGTATTGTCAAGGAATATAAAACATATTGCGTTATTTTTTAACTCACGAAGAAGCCGAGTTAGCTCTAAATGATTGCCTCAATGGGGCTTGTGGTGGTCATCTATCTGAGCTTGCGACAACCCATAACATTTTGTGAGCTAGCTATTTTTGGTCATCTATCTTTAAATATTGTGTTGAAGTAGTTAAGAAGTGTCACCCCTTCCAGGTCTTTACTTAGAAAATGCACTCGCACCCAACCCCTCTCCATCTAGTCATTACCATCAGTCCCTGCACCAAGTGGGAGGTGGAATTTGTGGATTACAACCCGACTTCAACTGGGGTGAATAAACACATTATTGTGGTAGTAGACTACTTTACTAGGTGGCTCAAGGAAATTCTTACAGTCAAATCCAATGGGAATACTTTCTCCTTCTTCGTATTCAATCAAATTATTGCCAAGTTTGAAATACCAAGTGAGATTCTCACTGATCATGACAGTCACTTTCAGAATGAAATGATGGAAGAACTAGCATCTAAGCTAGGGTTTAAGAATGGTCATTCTTCCCCTTACTATCCCTAGGAAAATGGACAAGTATAGGCCATCAACAAGTCTCTCAAGACCATTTTGCAGAAAATTGTCAGCCAGAACAAATCTGACTGGCATATTATGCTATATCACACACTTTGGGCATACCGAAACTCATTCAAGACTACCACCAGATTTTCTCCTTTCTAGTTAGTACATGGTGTCAAGTCGATATTACCTATTGAATGAAAAATCCCTTCTCTTATATTGACAGTCACGCTCCTCCCTGACACTTTTGATCTCGAGCGATGCCTCATACACCTAGAGAGCCTTAACAAGCAGTGTCGAGATGCCTCTATGACTATTGAGGTAAATAAGAGATGTGTCAAGGTCCAATATGATAAGTCTGTCTATCCTTATTTGTATGCTAAGGGTGACTTGGTCCTTTTATACGATCAAGCCAAAGAACCATTGGGGGTAGGCAAGTTCAAATCTATGTGGCACGGTCCCTATATCATGCAATGTGTCTTAGAAAATGGAGCCTATGAATTATAATATTATGAAGGGAACATGTTGGCCGAGCCCATGAATGGGATCTACTTGAAAGGATATTATTCTTAAGCCCCAAGCTTGGGTGTAATGCTTTGTATACTAATGTAATTTAGTGTATATATATTTTCCTTTTATTTTTATTTTTCAATTTGCTTATCAAGTTTTCCCTTGGTTGGCAGATGTCAACAAAGTATTCGGTCTACTTAGGATTCGCATATAGAGCCAGTCATCATACACGTAACTTGGATTCTACCGCTTGGGTGGTTTACTCACTCGAGGGTCTACTGGTGTCTTTAGGTGTCGTATGCCTAGGGCCATCCATGAATAATGTGGCCGAATATAGCGTCATCATAGAACTTTTGCGAGATTTCATTTCACATGGTATCCACTCTTTGGAGGTTCGCCTGGATTCCCAGTTAGTAGTATGTTAGTTGAATGGAAGTTACCGTGTGCGTGACCCTACATTACTCCAACGATTCCTTCGGGTAATACTTTTAGAATGATAGTTTGATTTTATTACTTATCATCACATACCTAGCTCTAATTATGTATCCAATGCTTATGCTAATTTCATTTAAGATTGGCATTTATCACATAACTAAAGAAAAGAAAAAATTCTCATCAATGTACACATTGTAATATAAGTAAATCCAAGGAACCATGTTTTATATATATTTCAAAAAAATATGATGTTTATAGTACAAAAGTGGGGCCAACACCCTCAATAAACATATACAACTGATAATACAACATCGATGACATATAGGTCTGTGGCACCGAATGTGTGTCATGATACAAAACTATGATGTTTGAGAGACTCCAAAAGAGTCACACCCAAGCTATGGGCATGCCAACCACCTGTTGTTGCATGGTCTCTGACAGATCCTCTACTTGAGCCATTAGAATCCTATGTTTCAAATGAGACAAGTTTCCCTGCACGTTTTGAAGGACTCTCTTTTCTTCTCCTCCCACTACCTCATCTCCCCAGTGCCTTCAATGATGTTGTGGAATATCAAATGGACGTCGCAGACCTACATCTGCGTCACATACATTTCTAGTTAGTAATTAAATATCATCCAAAAATATTTTTGTTTTCTTATACAAAAATACAAAAAAAATGAAATATTTAAAAACTTTGACATACCTATGTCCTCGTAGGTGGTCCCTGGTGGAAATGGCATGTTAGTGTCCCCTCTGAGGACAACAGTCCTCCCTAGCACCTCCCTACCACCCTGAAATATAAATCTTTTATGATGAAACTTATTACAGTGATATAATGTTCATCAATGGCTTACCAATCTCATCATTGTTCTGCTACACTGCTCTACTCTACCTGCATCGGTATCTTCCTGCACACATGACTTGTGCTTTCTGTTCTTATTCCTTTTATGCTATGTGTGCCATGTCCATTCCATGCACCATTCCTCTTCTGTGTACTTCAGCTGCTGCACACTGCCTCCTTCTACATGCCCAAATCACTCTCAACAACCCCCATCTCTTCCTTTCTCTGCATTCTTATAGTCTCTGTGCACCTTGTGCATGCTATCTGTGCAATGCTTCTGCATGCTCTCCCCCATTGAGTGCTATACCTAATCATCATTACAACTCTTTAGCTTCTCTGGTGGTTAAACCCATGCGTCCATCATCATTGGATGTTATGCCAAGATTCCTTAGCTTGTCTAGCCGTTGAGACTCTTCGTCTTCTCTATCATAGTCAAGCTCATCCCCTCTGTTGCAGTTGTAGGCTTCAACGCTCTTCCATATGTCAATCACCTCTATCAAAATTCTTCATTCCACTGGAAGATGCCTTGAGGCTCTTCATCTTCTCTGGCAATCACCCTGAAGTCTCTTTAAGTCCTCTAACAGATACCATCAGTTGTTTCTAGCAGTTACACTGTGAACCTCCAAGAAAACACATCAGCAACTGAATCGTAACTGATCGATTAACTGTGAAGAGAAACAGTAGCCCTTTGATCATATTTCCAAGTATCCAACACCGTTGTATTACAGGCACAGGGTCTCGCATTTATTTCCCCATTTCACATTACTACATTTTTTCATTTCGTCATTCCTGTGGTGAAGTGTTTTGACACTCCAACTCCTGGTATCTGAAACCTACACCAAAAGGTGTTTTTTACATTTCTTCATTTCATCATTTCAACATTCCTTGTGGTGAAGTGTTTTGACACTCCAACTCACGGTATCTGAAACCTACACCAAAAGACGTTTTTTGCATTTCGGCATTTCACATCTCTGGGATTCTGTGAAGAGTCGTCTCGACTCTCCATGTAAAAAACTTTGAAATGGATCTTGTCTCTTTAAGCTCTTCTCTATAGCTCTTTGACGATGTGACCACCGACGATGACCAAGCATTTATCCATAAAGCACTTTTGAAATTTCGCATTTCGGCATTCCTATGATGAAGGGTCTCGACCCTCCAAGTCGCGATCACCGAAATGGAGCTTGGTTGCACTAGCTCCTTCCTCCATCTCCTGCAAATGTGACCATTAGATGTGATCACAGCCTTGTTCAAAACTGCATTTCACAATTTCATGTTTCATGAATTTGTTGCGAGTCACTCTGACTCTTCCAACTCTCGATCACTGAAAATCAGAAATGGAGTCAGATCATAGATTGTATCGTGATTTCAAAACTTCATGGGCCTTCGTTGTGTCTATTTTGGGATTTTGGGGTTTCACATTTCGCAACTTCAGGACTCCTGTGATGAAGAGTATCGACTCTTGACTCCTCTAACTCCAAGTATCTGAAACTCCGAAATGGAGTCATTGTTGATGTGCCTATTTTGGGATTCCAGCGCTTCGCATTTCGCAACTTCGAGACTCCTATGATGAAGAGTCTCAACTCTTGACTTCTCCAACTCCCGGTATCCAAAACTCTGAAATAGAGTTTAAGTCATGGTTTGATGTGCCTATTTCGGTATTTCAGTGTTTTGCATTTTGCAACTTCGGGACTCTTGTGATGAAGAGTCTCGACTCTTGACTCCTCCAACTCTCGGTATCCGAAACTCCGAAATCTAGTTTATGCTTCTTATCTTTCCATGCTATCATCAATGTTGATCTTCCTTGCCTGCCTATTTTCCATTGTTGTCTCCCAACTGTAAACCTACCAAATTCGCTACTATTATTTCCCGTAACCATACCTTCGTCATTGTTGTTCTTGCTATCAATAACTATAAGCATGCTATCATTGTTGTTGTTCTTGCCAAAATACTTATGGTGCCCGCCTGGCACATTCTTCCTGTACCCAAGCCATCATTGCTATTTTACTTGCCATCAATGACAAGCATAGACTACCAGTAAAACATGCCAATAGAATTTTCCCTCAGATGAAGTTATCATCGAGGCCATGAATGGTTTTGACAAACCTTGGGATGATATGCATCATTGCTCATATTTTCTCCTAGATCTTGCTAGAATTGAACAAGATGAATTTCGATCTACTCTGAGTGAGATAGTAGGTCATTCCGTAGTTCCACTTGATAAGCATGACATTGATGCCAAAGGGAATATGGTGAGTATCTCTCCCATGGTCACGATTGATATCTCTTATACCCTTAGCAAGATTAAAAATGTACATATCGGTGCAGATTGTTCACCAGAAGAAATCCTAATCCACATTGAGATCTTCAAGGAATTCAGAGATGTATTTGTTTGGTCATATGAAGAGATGTCAAGAATCAACCCTAGAATTGTCGAACATGATATTAAAACATACCTGGATGTTAAGCTTGTTTGGCAATGTTTGAGATCTATCAATCCTAGGAAGGCCCCTGCTATTAAGGCAATGGTAGAGAAACTACTTAATTCTAGTTTTATCAACCTAGTTCCCTTGACTGAATGGGTATCCAATTCTGTTCCTATGAATAAGAAGCAAGGAACCATCCATGTATGCATGAATTTTCATGATCTGAACAAAGCCTATCCTAAAGACAACTTCCTGACACCTTTCCTCGATTAGATTCTTGATGAGTGTGCAGGAAGTGAATTTTTTTCTTTCATGGATGGATTTTCAGATTATAACCAAATTCAAATTAAACCCGATGATCAACATAAGATGAAATTTATTTTTCCTTGCAGTACTTTCACATACCGAAATATGAATTTCGGCCTTAAAAATGTTGAAGCAACCTTCCAATGTACTATGACCTTTGCATTCCATGATCTTAAGCATATAGTTGAAGCTTGTGTTGATGATATTGCTTCTCACTCTCATAAGAGAGTGGATCACCCTAAGAACCTTCAGCTAGTTTTTGAAATATGTCATCATTATAGAATCCGATTGAACCCTCATAAATGCATCTTTTGTGTTATGTATGGATATCTTCTAGGATTTTTATTCTCTAAGACTTGGATGAGGGTAGATTCGTTAAAGGTTGAGGCAATACTTAGATTGCCTCCCCTACGCACTATTCGACAACTTCAAGGTTTACAGGGGAAAGATAACTTTTTATGTCGATTTATAGTAAAATATGCCAATATTACTAAGGGTTTCATGCATCTTTTGAATAAGGAAACCCCTTTTATCTGGGATGAATGGGCCCAGGAATCCTTCGATGCTTTGAATAAAGCCTTGGTATTGATTCCTCTGTTGAAGTCTCCTAACTACAGTACAAATTACTTTCTTTATGTCGCCACATCCGAAGAGATGATTGGTATGGTTTTAGTTTAGGAGGATGATGAGCTCCACGAGCATGTCATCTAATATGTTAGTTGAAACTTAGTTGGTCCTGAGCTCAAATATTCTCACATTGAAAAGCTATATTTGGATGTTGTCCATGTAGTCAAACGATTACGCCAGTATATATTTCTTTGCAAAACTATTGTGGTTGTCGATGTCAATCTATTTCAATACATCCTTACTAGGCGTATCATAGGGGGAAAATACCATAAATGGATTTTCATTTTACAAGAATTCAATCTTGATTTCGCTTCTGCGAAATCCAAGAAACTACTAATATTTGCAGAGTTAATATCCAACTTCCCATGATTGGACTAGGATGTTATTCATGTTGATTCTTTTGCGAATGAACACATTTTCCTTGTCTCGTCTTCTAACCCCTTGTATGGAGAGATTGTTCTCTATATTCAAACTTTGAAGTTCCCTTAGCATCTCTCGCGAGATGACCAACGACATGTACGATACCAAGCTAAGAATTATCTTATCATCGGCGACACTCTGTATCGTCGAGGAATATAAAATATATTGCGTTATTTTTTAACTCATGAAGAAGCCGAGTCAGCTCTAAATGATTGCCACAGTGGGTCTTGTGGTGGTCATCTATCTGAGCTTGTGACAACCCAGAACATTTTGCGAGATAGTTATTTCTAGTTGTCTATCTGTAAATATTGTGTTGAAGTGGTTAAAAAGTCTCACCCCTGCCAGGTGTTTACTTGGAAAATGCACTCGCACCCAACCCCTTTCCATCTAGTCATTACCATCGGTCCCTGCACCAAGTGGCGGGTGGAATTTGTGGATTACAACTCGACTTCAACTAGGGTGCATAAACACATTATTGTGGTAGTAGACTACTTTACTAAGTGGGTCGAGGAAATTCCTATAGTCAAATCCGATGGGAATACTTTCTCCTTCTTCGTATTCAATCAAATTATCGCCAAGTTCAGAATCCCAAGTGATATTGTCACTGATCATGACAGTCACTTTCAAAATGAAATGATTGAAGAGCTAGCATCCAAGATGGGGTTTAAGAATGGTCATTATTCCCCTTACTACCCCCAGGAAAATGGACAAGTAGAGGCCATCAACAAGTCTCTCAAGATGATTTTGTAGAAAATTGTCAGCCAAAACAAATCTGACTGACATATTATGCTATATCCTGCACTTTGGGCATACTGAAACTCAGTCAAGACTGCCACTAGATTTTCTCCTTTCCAGTTAGTACATGGTGTCGAGTTGATATTACCTATTGAATGCAAAATCCCTTCTCTGATATCAACAGTCACGCTCCTCCCTGACACCTTTGATCTCAAGCGACGCCTCGTACACCTAGAGAGCCTTAACGAGCAGCTTCGAGATGCCTCTACGACTATTGAGGCAAATAAGAGATGTGTCAAGGTCCAATACGATAAGTCTGTTTATCCTTATTTGTACGCTAAGGGTGACTTGGTCCTTTTATACGATCAAGCCAAAGAACCGTTGGGGGTAGGCAAGTTCAAATCTATGTGGCACGGTCCCTATATCATGTGACGTGTCTTAGAAAATGGAGCCTATGAATTATAATATTATGAAGGAAACATGTTGGCCGAGCCCAATAATGGGATCTACTTGAAAGGATATTATTCTTGAGCCCCAAGCTTGGGTGTAACACTTTGTATACTAATGTAATTTAGTGTATATATATATATATTCCCTTTAATTTTTTCTTCAACTTGCTTACCAAGTTTTCCCTTGGTTGGTAGATGTCAACAGAGTCTTCGATCTACTTAGGATTTGCATATAGATCCAGTCATCATACACGTAACTTGGAGTCTACTGCTTGGGTGGTTTACTCACTCAAGGCTCTACTGGTGTTTTCAGGTGCCATATGCCTAGGGCCATCCATGAATAATGTGGCCAAATATAGTGTCATCCTAGAACTTTTGCGAGATTTATTTTCACATTGTATCCGCTCTTTGGAGGTCCTTGAGGAATGATCTCAACTCTAGGAACCAAACTTGGAACCCACTCGAAGAAAAATCTACACAAGATGGAAGCAAACCCGAAGTTCCTCTTATCACCTTGTTTGCACTCTGTCAACTAGCTCTTCATATTATCCAGTAACGAGGTGCACCAATCATACACCGTGGGTCTCAAACACTCTATGGAGTAGAACATAATCAACCTCGATGCCTAGTGCAATGAAGTCGATCTTGTGATCTGGTTCAAAATGAGGAAAACAATCTTGAGGCTTAGATTGTTTATCGCTCGGATGGGGAGTTGACTTTTGACCTTCTCAGTCCCTGCTATGCAATGAGCGTCTATTTATTCTTCTATATTCATACTTCTCCTAGATCCCCGGGAGTTTAGGTTCACCACCTCACACTGACGTGACAATCTCGTCAAGAAATAAATATCCTCGACTCAATCCTTAATGGTTACCCATCAAGGTTGAAGCTCTCATTGTCTGGATCCCAGTAATCCATGAGCAACTGTAGAAACCTCAATTGGGCCCTCATCCCTTTGAGTGCCTAAAACATGTACAACCCGCATCTTTTAAAGGCCATTTGGGCCCCTAGATCTCTTTCCACAGCAACATCTACCTCCTCATGTTCCCTTTCCCTCCATTTTAGCACCATCCTGCTAGAGAAACATCATTTTTTGAGTTAGCAACCATCAAAAACTTTTTTTACAGACATATACATGTTTTATTGCATTCAAAGACACGTATAGGGTTCAGTATACAATGACTATATTTTAGTCAACTGCGTATAATCACACATATACACGACCCGATGAATGGTATCCCACGTACACCTAAAATTTTTATTTGCACCCAAGATAACTTAAAAATTCAAACCTAAATGCAAAATGTAATCCACTAGAAAGGAAGAGGAGGGGAAGAGGAATTACCTGGTCTAGACAGTCGCTGATTCCATCACTCGACGCTCCCGCAATCACCAGTTGAATATCAGAGGTAATTTGGTCCAAAATTCACTATTTGGGTAAAAACGTCAAATGACATAGTAAAATTTGGTTTTTATTACTATTTATAGCAATTGTTACCCACTTTGCATAGTTTTGAATCGTATTTTATCCTAATGGACTAATAGAACAATGGATTGAGTTGGTTTTTGTAATTTTTGCTAGGGATTGTTGCGGTTTTTAGTGTTATGTTGACCGTTCGTAACTACGGACATGTATTTTTGCAACCCAGCATATGGGATAGGTATCCATTCCATCATACACACTTTCATTATCCTATAAATGTCACTCATATTCCTTAGGTATGAACCCATTTTTTAGTGATGCATAAGCCCCCATCTGCTACAAGACATGTCATTATAATGGTAGAGACTTACCAAATATGGGTACCCTAGTTAGATCCTCTGCTCCATTTGGTGCTCATGCAGAGATTTTTTTTGTAGGACTGGGAGTCCCTTATAGATAATACATGAATTTATGCTGAGACTGATTTCTCACTCATAAGCATGCTGACCTATACCTATAGGAATCTCGAGCAAGTTTGATTTAATCTCTTTTTTGACTCATTTTCAAAAAGCGAAAATATTTCCAAGTGAACTTGTCTCTTTCACACTCGTAAATTGGATTTGAAAGGATGTCTATTTGGTACAAGTTTATCATTTTTTCAAACCAAGTAGACTAAGATTATGAAAGAGGACATTTTTTGGCATTAATTTGTGATTGCATCTCATTCCCTTGCTTGTAGTATTGAGCCTATGGTCGGTTCTCTCTTTGTGTTATAAACTGTTTACCTCAGAAATTTTTCATCCTCAACCAAGAAGAGCCTTATTTATATCCTTTGAAACTTGACACCCTATACCCAGAAGGGAACATTCCCCCAAGTTTCCATCTCCCGCATGCACGTCCTTGCATTCAGCATAGGTACGTTCCACTGCTAGAACTAGTTTTTCTTACTTGCAACACTCGTTTCCTCCTCTGTATCATCGAATTCATTTGATTAGGAAAAACCAAAAAAGGACAGGTGGGAAGTGAGTATTATCTTATATTGGCAGTAATCGTGTCACCTTTGAGAAGAGAACAAAAATGTTGAGTCCACTTGTCATCATAATTTTGGGTTTAGCATGGCCTTAGGAGGTTGAGCTTGTTACAGAGAGTTTTCTCCCCTGGTTGGTTACTCCTCTAGTCCCTATGGAGAGTTTCATTGATTCCTCTTGCATCTCATGGTTTCATCATTGAGTCTATGCTACCAGAGTCTTCCATGTGTCACATGCACTTGCTCAAAGGATGTCTATCAACCTGTGTTGGCCATTCCTCAGAACTCTTGACTTTTCATGTTAGCCATACCCTCAATTGTCTTAGAATCACATGAAGCTAAGTCATATTACCCACCTTGGTCCTACATTCCTCATTGGTAGGTAACCTTGAATCAAGAATTCGACATTTCATCATTGGTCGTTGACTAGGTGGCTTCCCTTGTGTTCGATGACAAGACATCTATTCACACATTAGGATTTGTGCCATGTCTTGGATGAAATTAGCCTTATTAGTGGTTTCCTCACCTTTGCCAACAATTTTCCTTATTGGCTACTATTCAAAGGGTCTTTTTTGTGTACTTCTTGCACTTGGAACATGCAAATGACGCACAGGTTTTTTGGTTCACGAACATGTTCTTCATCTGGTTTCCTCCAAATCATCAAGATACTACTTTATACCTCGTGTTAAATGATGAGATATTTCTTAATTCTCTCCTTTCAGTGGGTCTCCTTCCATAGACTTCAACTCATCTATTATGGGAACGAGACCTAGAGTCCTATAAGCACTTAGAGGCTTGTAGTCATTAGTGGTATGTTCTCTCACCATCGACAATTGGGAATACATCAATGTCTTCTGACCGATGGATTATTCAAGTGTTCTACCCCGAATCCTTTATTCACACTTGTAAGAATGTACTCGGTGCCTTGATACCTACTTTCATCATCAGTAGGATGTCTCTCATTTGTTAATGGTATACCTCAATGATCAATAATCAAACGAAGTCTCATTGTGTTCGACCTCAACTCCTTTATTCACATGATGTAGACTTTCACCTTTGGTGGATTGTGTAGAAGACTTGAAGACATCATTTCATAGCCGCAACTTTCCTGAGCTATTGCCACCTTTTAATCGGAACAGTACCTGTATGACTTCAGTGATCATGGGAGATCATATTGTACTCCATTCTATACAGATATCTTCAGATTGATTTTGAGATTGGTTTTATTGGGCCTTGTTCATGACTATGAAAACCTTTGGAATGTAACCGTATTTGTATTTTCCTATTCATGGCCATGGACAGTTGTTTGGTATATTTTCACATGGATCTGCAGTGTAATAAAAACTGGCAGCCATGTATGAAAAGTCAATACAAATTGTAAGGAGAAACTAGTCCTTCTAGCTGGGTCCCCATTACTCCACTTCTAGGTTTTTATAATGTATTTCGACCATCGCAGATACTCCTCTTACCTCACACATTAGGGGGCATATGTTAGAGAAAGATTTGCCTCATCCCATGCAATATTGCAGAGAAGGATTTTTTCCATTTCCCTATGCAGACTTGAAGTTCTGTTTTGCAAATCCCAAAGCTAAAAATATATTGTTTTCCACAAATACACACCTTGCCTACTATACATCAAGCCTATACATAGGTTTCACCAGTACAACCTGTGTACATCGAGAAATGCGCCCAAAATTGAAAAATAGTGTTGGGTTTCCATGTCACGTCATGAGATCAATGATCCTTGGCCTTCCATATACTGGAAAAATTCTGACTCAACCCTTCATTTCCACTTGAAGGATATAAATGGGCCAAATCCGACCTATGGAAAAGAAGAGAAATAATTCAAATTTGAGAGCAAAGTTACTCTGGAGGAATTATTCACTTCACATTGAGTCTGCATCCCTTTATACTTTAAGTTTGAACACATTGTTCATCCCCTAAGATCTTCCCTTAATGATTGATAAATTCATTGTCTCTCTTATATGATCTTTCACTTGGTGGAGGCCTATCTAGAAGGAACTTAGTTTCTCGGTTCTGAACCATTATGAAACGAAAGTATGTAACTCATTCACTTCTACTGATTATATATTAATAGAAATAATGTTTTCTTGTCCAATTAATATCTTACAAATATTTGAATTATTGTTCCATGGGCATATTTGTTATGAATGTTGATGGATCATGCTATTGAATGTGCTATGTTCATATAGTATCACCATATTCTTGTGTTACTTGGTTGTTGAGGACTATTTGTAGGTATATTGCTTTGAGTCAAGTGTTCAATGGTGGACTTCATCGAACGTCTAGATGAGGTAGGACTCTTATCTTGTCTTGTTAGCATATTTGTTTATATAGCATACTTGAGATTAGAGTTGATTTATGTTGTGGTTTTCCCCTAGCCATAGAGATATTTTCCTAATAACAGAAGGAGGAGATGAGTAATATGAATATGCTCTAAACCACTGAAATTTCTGGTATTCATGACCAAAGATATTTAAAGTATCACCATATAACTGTTGTCTTGATGTTGTTTCCATTAGATTGACGAGAGTATTTTTCAGCTGAATAAAAATTGAAATAAATCCTTTTGGAGAGATGACGATAATATAATCCTTTAGAAAATGATGAATTAATGTAACTTAATGAGTAATCTCCTCGATTCTTTTTCCATTAATGACAAGATTTTCGGAGCCGAGACAATCAATTGTTAGCATTAAACAACATTTAATGCATATTGGAAAAATCACAAGAATGGCGAGGACAAACGAGAGAAGATTTGAATATGAATATTTTCATGAGCCCGCTAACCCAGGAACCCATGAACCCATGGTTATGGATGATCATAAATGATTTAAGTGTAGAAAATGGGTATGTCGGACTTGTACGTAGGAGAAATAAAATACTTTAGGAGCTCAAGATTCACGATAAATATGATGGGTGTAATGAGGATTATGGAATTTTCAGTGCAAAGTGGAGATCGCGAAACTTAGAGAATGAAGGTTTGTTGTGGGGTATTCTACCCTACGGACTAATAAGCTAGGGCTCTAAACTTATACGCAGATCATGACCCTTAAGATTTAACTTTTAACCTTCTACCCAAAATCTCAATCCCTTTTCTCAGGCAAACACGGGAAGAATAAACCAACCTTTTTCCGACGGTTGAAGTAGATCCTCCGTTGAGTTGTTATCTCCTTGCTGCTACTCCTTCCACAAAGCTTCCTGCAATCAAGACAA
>ML804729.1:220747-232305 GCA_009831015.1 Picea engelmannii
TCAGGTTCTGCTGTATAATGTAAGTATTGTGACAGAATGAGAGGCCTGTAGCAGAACACAAATTCTGTTCTTGTCTTGCTTCAAAGCTTATGCTATTATGAGTCTGATGGGCTGTCCTCTGTGCTGGATGTTTATAGAAAACAGAAGAATAGACTGTTCTTTAGAACTGCAAACTAATGAAACTGTCCATGAGTACCAAAATTGCAAAGTCTTCATCTGAATACTTCCTTTTTGTGCAGGTCTACCTATGTGAATAAATGTTGCTGATGTCCTTTTTATTTGCAGAAAACATAAACTATTCAAAGGTGCTATCTTTTATTCACTATCCTACCTACCTACCTAAAGAAAAAGAGACATTTCTTTAAGTATAGGCAAATAACCAATGTAGCCACCGTCTTAGCAGAATCAATAATGAATTCATTCCCTTTGATAGAAGATATAGATGTATAATTACCAAGGCATGCTGAGAAAGCAACACTGTTTGCTTGATTTTCAAGATTTGCTGAAGAAGAAGAGCATCTGAAGGCTATAAAACAGATTGAAACCAATGTTCAAAATGATTATGCATACCATGTTCTGTTGCTACTGGAGTTTCTAATTGCTCGTTGTTTTCTGCAGGCTGGCAAAGGTGTTCACACAGAACCACTGAATCAATTGTTTCCTCCTCCATCTCTTGAGCTGCAGAGATTTCTTCAAGTTCCTGCAAGATGCATGAAAGCTCCTGCAACAATCTCTTCTTCCGTTCATTCAATCTTGAACCCATTAGTCAATTTTTGTGATTTTTTCTTTTGTTGTAGGGGGTTTGCTAAAAAGATTTGCAATTCACACCAAATAACCAATTCTGAAAACTAATTTGCAAACTCACACTTGCTTGAAATGAAATCTGCATACTTGCTAAATGAAATATCCTTCTACTGAGAATGAAAACACACTTGCTCTATATAAACTAAAAGCAACAAAAACTCTGCTGAAAGGAAATGACATCTATTGAAAAGAAAGGCACTCTATTCTGAAATGAAGATTACTTCTACTAAATCAAATGCACACCCTCTTATACTGATGAACTTAACTACTGAATCAAATCTATTTGGAAAAACTTTGGAGCCCACTCTCCAATCCTTTTTAGTACCTCCCCGGCAACGGCACTAAAATGTCGAGCTGCAGATATACCATGTTAATCAACATTTAATTGTTAACCCGGGAAGGTAGACTTAGAGGAACCAGCACAGGAAATGCAGGGTTGAAGAGGCGGTTTAAAGAATGCCAGACTAATCTCTGAACTGCTAAAAGAAACTTGCAGAAAGAAGCTACTGTACCCTACTTTGTTCGGCACTACTCTGTACTGACTTGCACTCATTCTGCACTACTCTATACTAACCGGTATTGTTCTGTATATGCATGTAAAAGATAAACCCTCTACTGTAATCAAAACCCTCTACTGTAATCAAGGGAAACTTATCTATCTCATGAGATATCTAGGCTAGCTCCTAAATGTTAAGCAGTCTGAACATGAAAACTTAAAAATGAAATCGATGGTTGAAAATATAATTAAGTTTCTGCTACTCTTATGCCAAGTGAACTGAACCATTACAACTCATGAACAGGACTGAAATTAAACTGCTAGAAACTAAATATGATTTCTGAGAAAAAGAACCTACAACCATCTTTCTATTATAACTGAAGATGTACTGCAATCCTGGGTAGGGGGGATTTCCTATCCAAGTTGCATTGATGATTAACCATTAATCCATTCTTATAGACAAGCTTCAGAATTAATAAAAGGACAGAAGAATAAAAGAAGAAAATGCGTTCTTGTTCTATTTCATCTACTCAAAAAGATTACATTCCTCCAAGATGTGTCCTCTGTATCAGCTATTCCCCCATCATATGTCAAGCATCCAGCGTTTTCGATCTCTCTCCATATTTCTCTACATCCTTTCCTTCACCCATTCAGGGCCAAGCTCTAGTGAATGCAGAGCAAGCTTTTGTCCAATGATTGAAGCACGTATTGGGATATTATCTTGTGTTTTGAGCGGTTGTGATCCAAGGCCCATATATGTGTAACAGAATATGAATAGCACAGAAAGAATGCCAAAAATACTTCATGAGAGTAAACAATATCTTCAAGAACCAGCAAGAAAATGTTATAAATCTGGAGCCCAACAGTCGTAAGAGTCTAGCACTGTGGTGAGTGTCGCGACTGGAGGTCGGTTGAGGAAATCAACAAATTGGTTGGTACTTCCCATTTTATACTTGATGTTGAGGTGGAATGGCTGTAAGTATGTGGACCACTTCTGATGGTGGTCATTCTACCATTTTCCTTGGGTCTTCATGAACTATAGTGGCTTGTGATCAGTGTGGATGACTGTCTCCTTCCCAATAATGTAATGTCTCCACTGGCAACAGTCTTTCACAATGGAGTAAATTTATTTATCATAACTAGGGTACTTATGGAAAAAATCTGACAGTGTCTCATGATATGCCATAGGGTGGCCGTGTTGAGTTAGAACGACACCCACAACATAGTCTGAAGCATAGGTCTCAATCTCAAAGGGATGTTGCAGGTCTGGTAATGAAAGTACTAGGGATGAGTAAAAATGATTCCTCAAGTCATCGAAGGCTTATTATTGGGACAGACCCCACACAAATATTTCCTTACTACCACCCCTAGTTACTTGGTTGAGGGCCCATGTGATATGAGAGAATCCCAACACGAACTTGCAATAGAAATTGGCAAGGCCCAAGAAGCTCTGAAGTTCAGTGAGTGTGGTTGGAGCTGGCCAATCATGGATGAACTGGATCTTGGCTGGATCCACATGAAAACCATGTTGATCAATGATGTAGCCTAAGTAATGGACCCTCTCCATGCCAAAGGAGCATTTTTCCAAGTTTGCATATAGTTTGTGTTGCCGCAGGGTGTGCAGAACCTTTTGAATATGCTGCAATGTTCTACCCAAGTCTTGTTGTAGATGAGGATGTCATCCAGATACACCACTACAAAAGTATTGGTGAAAGGTTATAGGATATCATCCATCATCCTCATAAAAGTTGTTGGAGCATTTTTCAAACCAAAGGGCATGACCAACCATTCAAAAGTACCTTCTTTTGACTTGAAGACGGTCTTCCATACATTTGTCTATTATATTGCAACCTGGTGGTAGTCATACTTCAAATCAATCTTACTGAAGTATTTGGCCCCTGTGAGTTAATCAAGGATGTCATCGATTCAGGGAATTCTGTACTGGTTTCAGACTGTGATTTTATTCAGAGCCCAATAATCAATGCAGAGTCACCAAGTCCCATATTTCTTCTACACCAGCATGATTGGGCTCCCACAAGGTGATGAGTTGGGACGTATGTGCCCCTTGTGGATAATTTCTTGGATCTGCCTCTTGATCTCATCATTTTCTAACAAAGAGCGGGAATAGACTGGTCCATTGGGTAGAGATGCACTTGGGCTCAAATCAATGGGATTCTTGACCTGGCAGTGCAGAGGTACCCCGGTAGGAGAGGACAAGACATATAAGTATTCTTCCAAAACCTTATCCACTTGCTTCTTTTGTGTGTAGATATCGGTCATGGAAGCCCTGGATGTGGCTACAATCTTTCTCTCACTATGAGAGTGAATCACGAATAAGACAAATTTCTCGGTCTGAGAGATGACCTTCCTGCATTGCTTGGAAAATATCAAGGAAATATTACTAGGAGGGACTGCCTAAGGTATCCTGTACAATTTACTATTCAAAGTAATAATAACACTACAAGGCCTATACTCATATACTTCATGACGTTTCCATAAATAAGGTTGTCCCAAAAGAAAAATACAAACTTCAAGAGGAGAAACATCACACAATACCTCATCTTTGAAGGGTTTGATGTCATATGACAGTCGACACTGTTGGCTGACGTCGAGATCGCTTCCATGGCAGAGCCATCCAATGGTGTAGGGTTGTGGGTGCGACGTTTTTGGTAGGGCCAACCGCTTGATGACCTCTGCTGAGATGAGGTTATTCTGGCTATCGCTATCAACGATGAAGTGTAGTGTGGTGCCTTTTACCCACATCTATGAATGGAAGAGGCACTCGCCTTCTTCTGGCTCATCTGGTTCACTAGGCTGGAGCTTGGTGGTAGCAACAGTGGCACTCGGTTCCATGTCAATAATCTGTCTTCTCCTTTCTGGTTCTTACTCAAAGTTAGAACCCACATATGATTCAGAGGCTTTAACTTCAGCCACTAGTGACTGCTTTGAGTAGTAGTCAGTAGTGTTATGCTAAGGGATCTTATGGAAGTCGCACCACTTCCCTGTATATTTCTTTGTCTTCCCGATGTCCTTATTCGATTACAGCTTGGACTAGTTGTCTTGATATTGTCCATCTTTGCTTTGTCCTTTGTTCTGTGGGTTGGGGCCACCCCTTCCTGTCTTTTGCTGTGAGGGGTTCCTAGGCCCAAATTGTCACGTCTTTTGTTTGAGCTTTTGCTTGATTTTGACAACATATCAGTAGGCCACGCCCAAGGACGAGATGTCCAGAAATTCCATTTTGGTTTGGATGTATCTATGCAGAGAACCACAATACTTGAGCACCAGATGTCACTCTGAATCTTTGATACCTAGCTTGGTGCACAATGTATGGAAGATATTTGTGAACTTTGGCACTGCTTGGTCTCTTTCTTACCGCAGTGTGGTCTGTTTGGTATACAAGTCATTATAACTTATGGTAGGGTAGTATTGTTCCTTAATAGCATCCCTAAAGGATTCGTAGGTGGTCGTGACTATAAATAATGAGGGTTCATATGTTTCCTTTTGTTCACAAAAATTTTCCCACCAATCTTTGACAAGGGGAACGACTTTGAGGAGTTCAAAAGTAATATTTTCTCTATTCGAAAAGTTATGGATAGAAAAATAACCTTCTAGTAGATTCAACCACTTGTCTACAGTATCTGCATCTATATGACCTTAAAATATAGGAATATCAAAGTTGATTTGTTCCTTGAAGGGGGCACCGCCTCTTCTTGAGGAAGATGTGTTGCCTGTTGGTAGTCGCCAAAGGATTTGTGCAGAACTATCCATCATATTGTTCCTTTGTTGCGTGAGGGATTCCTCAAGATTTTTTTTGAAAGGATCTCCTGTCCCACATATTTTGTTTCTCATACTATAAGAGGTCACTTGGGCGTGTGAGAGATTTTTTCCTCAAGAGAAACAAGCTCGAGACCCAATTCTTTGTACCCTGACCTCGTTGGGGACATGCATTAAGACAACAAGGAGAAGACTGCTCTGATACCACCAATCTGAATTTTATGAGAAGAACAAAATGAATACATATTATTAAAATATTCTTAACACAAAATAATATAGATACAATAAAACTGGTTTTCTATTCAATAATGAAATAAGTTGAAACTGTACAATGCAACGGAAAACAAGCTTGCTGGAATGGTGGGAGATTATCTCTGAGAAGAGATGTGACGACTGTGCTCATTCGCAAGAATATGATTACAATGAGTTACTCAAGGCCTTTTTACAATAAATAGGAATGTCAAAAATCCTAGACATCCAAAAACCTAACACTAGGAGATGAAGCGCCAAAAGTCACGTGGGCCCCGTTTGGGTAAGTCGGTACATCAACTTCACGGGGTCATAACTTTTGCATGTGATCTTCGTTTTAGGCACACGATATCCCATTGGAAAGGTATCATCGAGGAGATTTATTTTTAGGGATCAATCATGCCTTCATATATCATTGAGAATCTTTATCTTTAAAAACCTTCATTTAGGCCCTCAAAATGGCCCTGGAAGTTAAAATTGCTAAAAATAGGAAATTGCCAAAATTGACAGAAAACTATTTTGAGCGAGTTGGAAAAGGTGGGTGACCGCCGATATCCATATGGGTCAGTTTTCCTTCTCTCATATTCTAGGTATTTTCATTTTATGGTTCACAAGAGCCCAATCGCAATCCTCTTCGAAGGGAGGATGCATTTTATTTTCTTTAAAGACATTTACTTGTGTATTTAAAGACTCATTATTATTTTTAAGACTCCAAGAGAGATACTCGAGATATCACATTATTGTATTCTCAAAAAATTTGATCAGAAGCTTGAGTTACCCAATTTTTTATCTATCATAATATTTTTGGTGCTTTATGGAATGATAATTTAAACCACTCTTTTATTTGCGATGCAATTTATATTCTCTCTATTTGTGGTATTGTTAAATTCTATGATGAATGTTATGATGGATATATCATTTATATATATTTTGTATGCATCTTAATCTATTCACGTTGTAAATATTATACATATCAATTTCTTTTAAAACACTTGGTCGCAAATATGAGGCGTTGTTTTCCTTGAATGTGAATGAAAATACAATTTCTGATCCTTCGTAGATTTTATTTTGTTTCATTTTATTTTCTTAGAATCATAAGAACAAAGGGAGTACCACCTCTCTTAAAATTCAATGGGATTCATATCCTCGTGAGGTTGACCTTAAGACCGTAAAAAAATCTTTTAGATCAACAATTATTTAAAGATGTCATAAAATGTCTCTAAAATAGTATAAAAAATGAGCTTGCTAACCACAAAAAAAGTTCTTAAAATCAATAGAGAATAACTTGTGCAAAAACCCTAACTTCCATAAGCAATATATCATAAAATATAATGATTCAAATTATGAAAAATATTCTACATGTACTTCACTATGTCAAATCAAGATTCTGAAACTTCAATAAAAACTATAGCGAAAATGCCAAGATAATTGATTTCAGTACTAGTCACAAACCTAGTCTTCCATGGACTATATATCCAAAACTATAGTGAACCAGAACCTGGAATTTTTACCACATGTACTATGACATATTTCTTCAATATACACAAAATGACACTATCTGAAATTTCCTAGAAAAATATTTATAGCTGAAATCCCAAGTTGAAACGTTTAAAACTAAATTCAGGATGAGTAAACAAAACCTATCTTCCATAGACTATATCTCCAAAAATGTAATGAATGAAAAACTAAAATTGTTACAAGAGGTACTTTGATGTGTCTCCTAAGTAACCTCCAAATTTCACTATCTGAAGCATCCTAGAAAAAATGTTACAGTGAAAATGTCAATATGTCTTACTTGAAGTAGAAAAACCCTATGATCGATGCTCTGAAACCAAATGTTATGAAAAAACACCTTGAGAATGATAAAAAAACAATGAATAATAGTCCAGTTCGAGGGGGAAACCTTCTTTTACAATATATTGAATGTACAAGATGAGATATATGATGATCCTAAGACTAGGTCTCCTTGATATATATATATATATATATATATATATATATATGAGACAAAGGGTACAATTACAAAGAAATTGTGCAATGAAGGGTTCTAGCCTACACACAAATATAACACTATAAATGTAATAATTCAATACCTAGGGATTAATAAGAGGTTTTGTACTTCACATAAGGCTTTGTCTAGGGATTAACAATAAGACATCTAGAATATGATATAAGTTGCTCAAGTTAAAAACAATTTTCTCATTGTTATTGCTTCAAGTGAGACATAACTTAAGGGAACTTGGAGTTGAGTTTCAAAAGTTTAGCTTAACTATTGAAACATAATAGATGAAAATCTAAATAATAATGTTGATTATATTAAATCTTACATGCATGTGAAGTTTAAAGATAAAACCTTGAGCAACAAACCATTAATAAGCGGAAGGAAGTTGAAACATTACAAATGTTTTATTAATTTAATGATTTGGCTAATCAAAACTACTTTTCCAACATTCTGAGTTTAAAAGACAAAATGCATATGACTAAAATCAAGACCAATGATCTTGAACTACATGGTGAAACTAGTCAAAAACACCTTAGCATGAGGGGATTTGTAAAATTTGTGATACAAGAGGATGAGGATGAACAATATTTCATTTTAAAGTGGCATGCCCTCAAATATATTAAGACCTAACTTCACTAAATTTCATAACATAACTACTCTTCATACCCTACTAACTTAACTACTCTTAAGAACCTTGGTAATTCCTTTTCCACTATGTTCAATTATAACGATGACATTTTGAAAAATATTTAACATATTCAATCTTTTGTGAAATAAACTTTGTTGATCTTAAGAACATCATCAACATTAAATTGTATATTATAGTGTTTTTGTTGATCATATGTTAAATTTATAATATAGTGTTTTAGTTGATCATATCTATACAACTTTAGTGAGCTAAATTGTTAAGAACACTTGTTTCCTCTTAAGAGGTCACAAGTTCAAATCCAAATAGGTAAAGTATGTATAAAATCTGAACTCGACATGCCTCTAAACTTAAACCTACATGAAGATTAGGGAAGAGGATTATTAACTTCATAACTCAAATAGATTCAGGTTTTTTAAAGTGGTCCATATGCTATATAAATCAAATATGCCCACCTAAGATAATAAATCAAATGTACATTTTTTTCAATTCTATAGTGAGGGGCCTATGGATAATAAATAACATTCAGTGTAAGCCTAGTAACTAAGGCTTTTAGAGAAAGAAAAAGAAAGGATTATTTTCTTTGGCTTTTATAGAAAGAAAGGGATTTTTTCTAGAAAGGGATCGTTTAGAACTTTAGAGGATGTAAGAAATGAGGGGATTGACTTGGGGTGGCAACGTAGCATTGAGTGCTCCGGTTGATCATTCATTTAGAACTTTACATGATCTTCATGTAAGAACATGAGGGCATTGAATTGGTGGCAACATACTATTGTATGTACGTAGTAGTGAATGTTGTGGTATTGTATGTATGTAGTATTGAATGTTGTGGTGGATGGTGTAATAACATGTAAGAAATGAGGGGATCCATTTAGGTGGTGAAATAGTATTGAATGTTATAGATGTTGGAATTGGAAATTTAGTTTTGAATATTGTGATGGATGGTGTAAAAACATGTAAGAAATGAGGAGATTGATTTAGGTGGAAAAATGATGTATAAGATGTTGAATTTGGCAAAGTAGTATTGGATGTTGTGGTGGATGGTGTAAGAACAAGTAAGAAACATTGAATGTTGCAGTGGTGGACGTTGGATTTGAAGTAGGATGAATACTACAACCAACTATATCCAGTTCAAATCTACATGCCACGTCGTTTACACAAGGTTACCAATCATCTTGGGTGGTTGGTTGTGATACCATATTTACGTCGTAGACGTACAACTATTGGAAATGGGCACAATTAATGATATTTTAACCTTATTTAACCTTAAACCCTAATCTGATGGCTACACATTCAAGATGTTGGAATATTCTTAGTCTTCCTCCAAAATCAATGAGCCAGATTTATTGCTCATAACTTACTTGCATTTATGAAGGCATCCATTAACATGTTTACTTTTTTACATTTACCTAATCATATTAAAAAAATTACTGTAAGCATATGTAATTGACATGTTCAAATGATTAAGAATATAATTGACACGTTCAAATGATAAAGAAGGATTAATATGTATTCATGACACATTTATATCACTCCACACGTTTTATGTTGGAGCACCATTCGTTTCTGATCCACGACCTCCATGCATTACCTCCCTCTGATGCCACGACCTTGAACTACCCTCTCATGCCATGACAAGAACAACCACGCATTCTCTAAGCCATAGTCGCATGCAAGCAAAAGAAGTGTTGTTGTTTACATGCAGGATGGCCACTTTACAAACAGCTGCATGCACGAATTACAATTTCCTCTCATGACACAACCTGAACCGTCACGCATTCTTTGAGCCACCCATACGCATTCTCTGAGCCACCCATTCTTTGAGCATTTGCCAATTTAATTTTTTTAAATTTAGACACAGTCGCATCCAGGCAAAAGAAGTATTATTCTTTACACTAGGGATGGGTGCTGAAACTTTCTGGCCAAAGTAGTCGGTATGTAAGAATTATAGTTTTTTAAATTTATAGACAGTCGCATGCACGAATTAGAGACAACCTATTGCACTCTAATGTTTTCCTAATGTATATATTGTGCAGGTCTCTTAAGTATCTCGGCTCTGATCTCAAACGTGGAAACATCAGTCTTGAAGAGGAGAATTTCATTATCAATCTCCACGGCCTTTTTGTTAAATATAATGTAACCTCAACAGGCTGACTGTACATTGCCAGCTGTACTTTCTATTCTTTTTTTTCTTGAGCATATTTAGCTCAGCTATTTCCCATTGCATAGTACTTCTTTTATACTCACTTCTTCAAAACTTCTTCATGTACTCGTTTTGTACTTTTCTTCATATATTCTAATATATTGTTTTCTGTTCTATTCCTTCTCTCTGCATTTCTTGCTTCACAATTTATCATGGTATCAGATCAACAGTAGTAAGCCTCTTCACACAGGCTCAAGAGCAACATGATCCTCAAATAGCACAAAGCTACACGGATCTTGAGAGCATTTGACACAGGCTTTTCACAAGGCTTGGAGAGCTATCCATTATACTCTCGAAAGATCCTCGCAGGATACTTCCATGAGGAAGTTGTCCACTTATACGCTCAAAATATCAGCGTAAGAAGCTCACGCGTCAAAGTAGAGCGTACATCGCTCGAAAGATGAAGGAAGAAGAGAGTGCAGAAGAAGAAACTTTAAAGATTCTTGTAATTTTCAAGAATCGTCAAAGTATTCATGAAGAAGAGCTTCAGAGGGTAGAAACATTGAAGATTTCACGGAATTCGTTCAAATTTGTGAAAGATTGCTACAGAAGGAAACATTGTGTTGACGGGTGAAATTGACCGTCCGTCAACTGGGAGAATGGAACCAGTTCAGGGTTGTCTAAATAACCCAAGCCGTTTGGAATGGACCACCCTGACGAGTTTAACAACTCCGTTGGCCGCTCTAAGGTCTCCTAAGAAAACCAAAGAGAAAAACTGATCTGAGCTAAGTAATCTAACTAAACTAATAAACAAATCAAACTATCTGAAACAAACTAAAAGAAACTAAATTAAATACAACTAATGAAACAAACTAAACTAACTAACTAAAATAAAGGAAACTAGAAACTAATAAAGCAAAGAAAAGGAACTAATATACTAAATATAGACTATTCTAACTATTCTATCTACCAACTACAAATTACTCTTATAATAACTCAAATCAACTATCTAATTATCAGTTGTAATATTTCTTATTCACAAATGTACACTATGAACACCCTACAGATTTAATTAAAACCTGCAAAATTGATGTGTTCGCTGCCTTAGGACAACCAAGAATCTCTTTTTTTTATTTTATATTTTATGAAAAAGAAATAAACATTACTGAAATTAAACAATCTAATATATTTACTAAAATTAAACAATGTAATATAAATATAATTAAACTTACATCTATATTAAACTACTTAATGAAAACAGTAAACAACACTCTAATTGACCTGGAAACGTTCCAAGTCTACCCTGTGTATGATAACTTCTTAAGCTGGTTGGAGGAGAGAAACTCACACCGTTTAGTCCTTAGGCTTCTCGTAAATGATCAGCTATGCTGCTTCTTGAAGTGTTTTACAGGACAAAGAAGACATAAAAGAAAATCATAACAAT
>ML804730.1:15934-55795 GCA_009831015.1 Picea engelmannii
ATCTCCTAGGGTTAGGTTTTTGGATGTCTATGACTTTTGGCATTCTCATCTATTGTAAAAAGGCCTCTAGAGCCTCATTGTAATCATCTTCTCACGGATGCGAGTAGCAGCCACATCTCTTCTCAGAGATAAGCTACCAGCGCACTAGCTAGTTTATTTCCATTCTGTCTGTAAGCATATTTCAGTCATTTGTTATTAATGAAATGAAGTCTTATTTCCGCTGCATATTTGCATTTATGTGTATTTCTGTATTTCATTGTGTTCCTACATAAATCCGGATCATTAATAATTGAATAGGAGAGAAGGGTGAGGGATGGGAAAAAAAAGGCCAGGTTTGTCTGCCTTCCCCCTACCCCCAAACTCTCCCTATTTCTTCCCTCCCTCTCATTTTGCAAAGGGCATTTTGGACATGATAGGAGGAGGCATAATAAGACATGAATGTAGTGTAACCAAATATTTCCATAGTGAAAAGACTGAGCCCCATTCTAAGATGGTTTTTCCCATTTGGGTTTCCAGTGAAAAAATTTTGAGTTCACTGGTGACTGGTTGTGTTTGATTTTATTATGTTGAGAAATAGTTTGTTGTCTATTTCATTTCTAAGATGATATATGGATTCCCATGAGTTTAATTGTTGCATATAATTGTTTTTTAATGAATATGAAGAGCCACGACCACTATCTAATGTCCATTTTCTATTTCACGTTGAAGTCGAAGACCAATTGCTACTAAAATTGGTTTTTTAGTTGAATGCACATTTCGTAGGAATATAAAACAATTTTTAAGGAGTTATTATCTACATGGAATGTAATTATCTCTCCATGGGAAGTTGAATTGTTCATAGGATGATTGATTTATCTTGCTAGTCGATTTCATTATTTTCCTATCGACTTAGGTCCCTCTGGTCGACTTGAACACCATTAGGTCAAAGTATTTATTACTAGAGTGTTTTCCCCTTTGCTCATAAATCTTAGATGGAATATATATATCAAAACTTGGGGTTGTCTTAGCGTCCATTAGCTACCCACGAACCATATACACTTTTTTATAGTTTCACCCACTATGAATTTTGCCCCAAACATTTTCCTTTGCCATTGAATGCCAGACTCGACCTTCAAGAAATTTTGACTCATCGTGGGTTGCCAAAATCGCTGCAAGATTTTTTTCCTACGCATTTGGTTGTCGAATACTCCCTCAAAGTGTTTTTTTCCATGCCATCAGATGTCAAATTCACGCTTCACATTTTCTCTTCAATTGTTGGTTGTTAAATCCAACTTTCCAAGGTTTCCCTTCATGGTTGGTTGTCAAATTCACCTTTAATTATTTATTTTAATTCCAAGTCGACCCATTTTCGAAAAAATTCTTTCTTGTTCGATTTCCCATTCCTCATTTTCCTAAAAACCATCCATAGTCAACCCAATCCGCCCACACTTCGACCGAGGTATCTTTTAGTTGGTCTGTCTCATTTGGTCGACCCGACTTGGGTCAATTTAACTTGGTGGACTTTCTTGGATTCCGACCTGACTTGCCTCTCTTTCGACTCATCTTCCAATTTTCATTTGAATCCTCTTGGGCAAGCTACAATTATGTTGTATGTTTCTAAGAGGTTTCACAATGTTTTAGATCTTGATGGGTGTTTTTGGAAGTTGGGTGAATTCCTATAATCCTGTGCAAATTTAGAAGTTGTCAGACACATTTATAAGTGGGGCGGGGGGGGGGCATATTTAAAGTTGTTGGGTAAATTCCCACTTGCCTAGGTGTATGTAAAAGTTAGTGGGTGAATTCAGAAGTTGTCAGGTGTATCTAAAGGTTTTCTGGGTGTTTTTATAGGGTGTGAGTTTCCCAATCCGTCCTTCAAACATTTTTTTTCACCACTGGTTATCCAATTCGCCCTCTAATAATTTAGCTCCATTGTCAGTCAACCCATTCATCTGTGGAGTGATTTTCTTCATTTTCTCTTGGTCGATTCATGAAGCTTGGCGAACATGGGATTGATAAATGATTGATGAATAGATTTTCTAGCCACTAGACTACATGTTATTCAAGGTGGAGGTACAAGAGTGGATGGCTTATCAAGAACAAAGAATATGCCATTGCATTGACTACTGGTTTCTCATGTTCATACAATCCTGAGAATAGAGGGGTCACCGACTGATTATAGTGTGCAAGGTACAAGTAGGGAGAGGCCTTGCAACAAACATAGATGAGAAATTATACAGGAGCATAGAGGAATATAGGCCTAATGGATTTTGTGTAAACATAGCTCTCTATATAAGACTGAGATAGAGAACATAAATTAAATTCCTTCAAAGGTATCCATGTTAGTGAAGCGAGTGGGATATAAGTACCTCGTTTACGTATCAGATGGTATCAGAGAAATTTCATCCTTGATCGCGACACGACTTCTAGGACCGTGAAGAAAATATTGTATACCGTAACATGGGCAAAGCAAGCATAGACAAGTTTGAAGATTTACGAGCCAACAATGTCGATATTAGACAAGAGAACGAGAGATTGAAGGCACATGTTAATATGTTTAACTAGAGGATGGAAGAGATGCAGAAGAATGTGGAGACATCTTCCCAATTGATGCCATTAATCAAGAAGAAGTTTGAATAAATTTAATACACCCTCACAACAATCATGTCATATTGGGACAAGCACAGAGCACAACTTGTGTACCTTGGTGAAAAAGTCATCCAATTGAATAGATGGCAAGAGGATAGGCTCATGTAGATGATGGATCAGTTGCAACCAGAGTTGGAAGAGAAGGAAAGGCCTTGGAAAGGATTCAAGCAATTGTCTAAGATCATAGAAAAGCAAGGCAACCTTCCGTGACCACTGCAGATACTAGCACCATGACTGAGACCACCTTCGTAAGCTCACCTTCCTTAGACACCTATCAAGAGAAGCTTGGAGAATTTGAGAAGCATACTAGAGGTATTGGCTCTAAAATTCTAAGAAAAATGGGATATGATGGACAAGGGCTATGAACAAGGAGACAAGGCATCATGATCCCCATTATAGCTACACCCTGGTCCAAGCATGAAAGCCTAGGATTTGATGGTAGTAGTGAAAAATCCATCACCATGAAGAAAAATATTTTCGTGAAGGAAAACAACATGTCATATTTGGCTTGCTCATCAGGAGAAGGAGTAACAATAGTGAGTGAAGGTGTCATCTCACCACCACGTCAAAATTCTTGTGAAATATTGAAGGAGAGAAACAATAAGGAGAGTTTGCAGACTCAACCCACAACTGAACCCTGAGACAACAACACACTAATCAACAAAAGAAAGAAGAATAAGAAGACCAAGAGTTCCAATTTATACAAGACATTTCTTGTTTGTCACTTTTGCAAGAAGAGAGGCCATACCATACACAATTGTTGGTATGCAAATGCATGTTCTTTTTGTTGAAAAAAGACCATTATGAGGTAACCTACTGGAAGAAGAAATCCATGTTCTGCAAGTATGATTGTTCCTAGAAGTTGAAGGGAAAGAATGCTTCTCCATTCCAACAACACTCTCAAAGGAACTTGGAGAGGAGGAGTATGTCAAGAAATCCTTGTAACAAACACATAAAAATTTTCCACCACTGCAAGTTGAGTGGACATTGGGAAGAAAACCGAACAACAAAGAGAAGAGTTTGGAGAGTGAAGAAAGAAAGAGGTGATGAGTTACCCATGTCTCCTATTAAAGGAGAATATGTGGCCCAAAGAGTTGTAGCAGTACAAGAGATCATCCTCAACAACGAAGCACATAGTTATGTGATGGAATTTTGAGAGAGCAGAGAAGGATCTCAAGCATGGGATTCCATCTCTTTCATCACCCATTGGTTGAATAATGACTTTCCAGTGGATGGTGTTAGAAAACTGAGAGGGGGGGGTGAATCAGTTGTTACCGTGCTTAAACAATTATGCTTCTTTTAAAATCTTTACAAGGCACTCAAATATGATCACAATAATGCAGAGAAATAAACAAAGGCACATTCAGCATCAGTCACATATATGAGAAAGGCAGAGACATATAATTCCTGAGGAAACCCATACAGGGTAAAAACCTCTTTTTCTTTATATGATAAGTATTATCTACATTCTTTACATTATCATACATAGGAGCACCAACTCATTGTGAGGCTACAACTTTTGGTTTTGCAAGTTGCAACTTGCTGAGAGCACCAACTCTCTATTTTCTCTAGCACCCACTAGAAGGAAGCACCCACCCCCTGGTTTCTCTAGCACTAACTAGAAGGAAGCACCAACTCCATGGTTTCTCTAGCACCAACTAGAAGGAAGCACCAACTCCCTGGTTTCTCTAGCACCAACTAGAAGGAAGCACCAACTCCTTGAGTTCAAGCACCCACTTGAACCTTTGAGGACACCAGTCCTCCCTAACACCTCCCAACCACCCTGATATATAAATTCCTTGTTACTAAAACTTATTACAGTGATATAAAGTTATTCAATGGCTTACCAGCCTTGTTGCTGTTTTGTTACACTACTTTGTTCTGCCTGCATCAGTGTCTTCTGCACGCCCCTTGTACTTTCTTTTCTTCTACCTTTTATACTCTCTGCACCATATCCCTTCAATGCAACCTTACTCTATTTTTCATTTCTGCACCTGTGCTCTACCTCCTTGCTCACACTTGAATCCTTCCCCACGACGACAACCCTCATCTCTTCTTTGTTCCACATTCTTATAGTCTCTGTTGTCTTTCTGCATGCAATATTCGCAATGCCTCTTCATCCTCACTCCGCGCCAAAATCCTCCACAACTTGAGTGTTCTGTCTGATCATCATCGTGACTCTTCATCTTCTTTGGTTGTTTGAGACTCTTCATCTTCTCTGTGACAGTTGAGCTCACCTTCTCTGCTCCAGTTACAGGATTCAATGCTCATCCAGCTGTCAATCGCCTCCACGAACATCTGCATCCCTCTTGAAGATTCCCTGAGACTCTTCACCTCCTCTATCAATCATCCCGAAGTGTCTTCGAGTCCTCTGGCAGAAACCATCAGTGGTTTCTAGAAGTTACATTGTGTCGTGTTACAGTAGCCCTCCGATCTTGTTCAAATTCACCCGCACCGTTGGATTGATTCCAAGAGGGATCTTGCATTCATTTCGGCATTCAGAAATTCGGCATTTGTGTGACCATGTGTCTCGACATTCCTAGTCGCGATCCCCGAAAAGGAGCTTGGTTTCTCTAGCTCTTTCCTCCATCTCTCACCGATGTGACCAAGGGCTGTGACCACAGCCTTATGCATAAGGCGCTTTCGCGATTTTGCATTTCATGAATCTGGAGATGAGACATCTCGACTCTCCAAGTCACGATCCCCGAAACCCCGAAATGGTGTGGGATCAATGGTCCCAATCAACACTTGATCTGACGGCTCAGATCATTTCGCGTTTTCGCATTTTGTGATTTCGACATTCTTGATGTTCAGTGTTCTTGTCACTTCAAATTCCCGATCCACGAAACTCTGAAATGGAGTCGGATCAACGGTCCATATCACACCTTGATCTGACGGCTCAGATTAAATCGCGATTTCGACATTCTTGATGTTCAGTGTTCTTTTCACTTCAAAGTCCCGATCCACTAAACTCCGAAATGGAGTCGGATCAACGGTCTAGATCACATCTTGATCTGACAGTTGTGATTAAGTCGCGATTTTGCATATCGCAATTTTGCATATCATGATTTAGGGATTCCTGTGGTTTTTATTCTTTGACATATCCAAATCTCGATCAACGAAACTCTGAAGTGGACTGGGATCAACGGTCCAGATCAAACCTTGATTTGACGGCTCAGATTAAGTCGCGATTCCGCATATCACGATTTCAGGATTCTTGTGGTTATTATTCTTTGACATCTCCAACTCTTGATCCGCGAAACTCCGAAATGGACTGGGATCAACGGTCCATATCAAACCTTGATCTGACGGCTCAGATTAAATCGCGATTCCGCATATCGCGATTTCGGGATTCTTGTGGTTATTATTTTTTGACATCTCCAACTCTTGATTAGCGAAACTCCGAAGTGGACTGGGATCAATGGTCCAGATCAAACCTTGATCTGAAGGCTCAGATTAAGTCGTGATTTTGCATATCGCAATTTTGAGAGGTTAGGGAACCCTGTTCCTTTGACTCTCTAGTCAGCAAACTGATGATCTTTCCCCATGTGTCCTGCCTGATGATGGACGGTCCTCCTTCTTTCGGGATTTTGTGAGTCCGCTACTCCTTTCACTTTAAAGAACGTGCAGGTTCTCCTTGATCCGAAGATGGTTGAATCCTGCACTTGGATTTAATGCCTGAGATCTATCCTCCTCTTCAGCGTGCTCTTCTTGTCTACATTGAGATCTGACAGCCATCGGGAATTCTGAATTGTTGATCCAATGATCACGGTTGCTTCTCTTCCCCGATTATCATTGCGCTATTGATCATCGTTGCTGTACTCAAGCCATCATCACTGCTGTACTTGCCATCAATGACAAGCATACGCTGCCTGTAAAACATGCCAACAGATGGACCAACTCCTACAACCAACATGTAGGGGTATACAAATTGATCATTAGAGTGACATGGCAATGAAGGGTTGTTTCCACGATGAGAAGAAACTGATCCTAGCAAAGGAATGTAGCCACACTTCTCTAGAGGAGTTGTTACATGATAGAATCTTCCTGGGGTCACACTAGACATACACCAACATTTGACATGGCTTCATGATTTCCAAAATGGACTGTCTCCAAGACAGAGAGGGAGATGAGAATGAGTGTTGAGTCTAGGGTTCGGATTTGGAGATTGTAGAGCTAAGAGTCAGTGAGGAGGCTTCTATAATGAAGGAACAAGTGAGCCAAAACTAGAGCTAGATCCATAGCGAGGGACTAGAGCCAATAGCCAAAGCTAGAGCTAGAGTCAGATCTATTTCCATATGCTAGAGTCAAATCCATGTTCCAGAGGAGAAGGCAGACATACAATGATCCATATTAGTTTCCTTGAGCTTTTGGGGGCCAAAAGTCTCTCAATGGGGAGGTGTGATCTGAAATGGATCAAGACCGACGAATGGGTGTAAGACTCAGTACTTGTAATATTAAATTGAAAATTGATAAAGGTCAATAAACCTTGTAAAGGAATGTAAATTTGAAAAATATGATAGGAAAAAATGAGAACATGAGAGGAAAATGAAAAATAAAATGTAATTTAATAATTGAACAAGAGAGAAGGCCGAGGGATGGGAAATGAAGGGTTAGGTCTATTGGCCTCCCCCCTACCCCCAACTCTCCTTATTTCTTCCCTCACTCTCATTTTGCAAGGGGTATTTTGGCCAGGAGAAGAGGAGGCATAGTAAGCCATGAATGCAGTGTAATGAAAGATTTCCATAGTAAAATACTGAGCCCCATTCGAAGCTAGTTTTTCTCGTTTGGTTTTCTAGTATAAAATTTATGAGTTCACTGGTGACTGGTTGTGTTTGATTTCATTATGTTGAGAAAACAATTGTTGTGTTTTTCATTTTTTAGATGAGATATGGATTCCCATGTGTTTAATTGCTACCTAGAATTTTTTTTTAATGAAGATGAAGAGCCACGACCACTATCTAATGTCCATTGTCTGTTTCACATTGAAGTTGAAGACCGATTGCTACTAAATTTGGTTTTGTTAGTTGAATGTACAATGTCTAGGAATCTAAAACAATTTTTAAGGCATTATTATCTATAGGGATTGTAATTGTCACTCCATGGGAAGTTGATCTGTTCATGGGATGATTGATTACTCTTGTTGGTCGATTTCATTATTTTCTTGTTGGCTTAGCTCCCTCCGATTGAATTGAATACCATTGGGTTGAAGTCTTTATTGCTGGGGTGTTTTCCCCTTTGCTCATAAATCTTAGATGGAATATATATCAAAGTATGGGGTTGTTTGAGCATCCATTAGCTACCCACGAGCCATATACACGTTTTTACAGTTTCACCCACTACCAATTTCACCCCAAATGTTTTCCTCTGTCGTTGAATTCCAGACTCGACCTCTAAGACGTTTTGAATCGTCATGGGTTGCCAAAATTATTGCAAGACTATTTTGCTACACAACTGGTTATCGAATCCTCCCTCAAAGCATTTTTTTCCATGCCACCAGATGTCAAATTCGCCCTTACATTTTCTCTTTAGTTGTTGGTTGTTAAATCCAACTTTCCAAGGTTTTCCCTTCGTGGTTGGTTCTCAAATTTTCCTTTAATTATTTATTTTAATTCTAGGTCGACCCATTTCCGACGAGGTTCTTTCTTGGTTGATTTCCCCTTCCTCATTTGATTGACAACCATCCATAGTTGACCCAATCCACCCACACTTCGATCGTGGTCTCTTTTAGTCGGTTTGTCTCATTTGGTCAACCTGACTTGGGTGAATTCAACTTGCTCGACTTTCTTGGATTCCAACTCGACTTGCCTCTCTTTCGACTCATCTTCTGATTTTCATTCGACACAACTTGGATGAGCTACAATTATTTTGCCCATTCTAATAGGTTTCTCGACGTTTTAGATATTGCCAGGCGTTTTTGGAAGTTGTTGGGTGAATTCCTATAATCCTGTGCAAATTTAGAAGTTTTCGAACACATTTATAACTGGTGGGGCATATTTAAAATTTGTTGGGTGAATTCACACCTTCCTAGGTGTATGTAGAAGTTACTAGGTGAATTTAGAAGTTGTCGGATGTATCTAAAGGTTTCCTGGGTGTTTTTAGATGGTGCGAGTTGCCCAATTCGTTCTTCAAGCATTTCTCTTCACCACTAGTTATCCAATTCTCCCTTTTATCATTTAGCTCCATTTCTAGTCAACCCATTTGTATGTGGAGTGATTTTCTTCGTTGTTTCTTGGTCTATTCACGAGGCTTGGCGAACATAACCTTGATAAATGATTGATGAATAGATTTCCCAACCACTGGACCATAGGATATTCAAAGTGGAGGTACAAGAGTGGATGGCTCATCAAGAACAAAGAATTTACCATTGCATTGACAACTGGTTTCCCATGTTCAGACAAGCCTGAGAACATAGGGGTCACTAGCTGATTGTAGTGTGCATGGTACAAGCAGGGAGAGGCCTTGCAACAGACAAAGAAGAGATATTATAAAGAATCACAAAGGAATAGAGGCCTAGTGGCTTTTGTGTAGACAAAGCTCTATATATAATACTGAGATAGAGAACATAAATTAAATTTCCACAAAGGTATCTATGTTGGTGAAGTGAGTGGGCTATAAGTCCCTCATTTACATATCAATTAGTAAGGCCAAATGGCATCACCAAAAAATCATAATGACCTTCATGTGTTCTAAACATTGTTTTGGGGATGTCTTCTTGCCTCATTTTGATTTGATGATATCCACAATGGAGATCCAACTTGGTAAAGAAAATTGCTCCTTGCAATTCATCTAGTAATTCATTAATGAAATGAATATGAAACTTATCTTTAATAGTCATTTTGTTGAGTTGTCTATAATCTGGACACATACACCATAAAGCTTTTTCCCACACCCTCGTGTGAAAATGGAATGAGGGGACCCTTTTTTTTCACTTTATATTTTAATTTCACATGTAGGGTGACACAAATCTTCATTTATGTCATTTTTTTTAGTTTTACATCAAGATTGCATTGAACGTGCATTAACTATTCTAACACATAGATGGAGTGCATGTTGTATTTGTGTTGAGTTTGTGTTGCTTCCATGACACAAAGTGAATATATATACAACATAATGTTGCAAAAATATGATGCATACTTAGAAACAAAAAATAAATCTAGCAAGGGGCTTGAGGGATGTAATGATGCAAATCTATGATGCTACAACCCCACATCGTAGTAGTGTTCAATATGTGTTTCACTTGATATAACTTGTCTCCTTGAAATTTGCAAGCAAGGGGTTTGATGCATTAGAATATCTATGATATCCTTGGAGCTAAGGGAGTTTTTACATGTCTTAATCCCAAATGATTATATAAGTATTCCCAATAATGATTACATGATTGTTAGTCCTTGATCTCAAGATGTTTCCTTGTTCAACCACTAAATTCTTTACTTCATTGTCCACACCCATCCTCAAATCCCATGCATACGCTACTTTAATATTTGCTTTGAGAATTCTTATATTCCTCCTCACACCTGGAATTTATTACTCTCTATATTCAAATAATAGCTTACAAGACTGGTTGAGGGTTGGAATAAAAAACCTTTTACTTGTGGATGTGAGTGCTTGCTGAGACAATTGACAATGATGTTTGGTAAGGTACATATGTCATGAATATTTAAGTCTTATAAAAGGAGTTGTTCAATCTAGTAAGATCAATTGGAGATTAGAATAAAAATCAAGTTCTTATGTTTATGATATTAATCCTTAACCAAAATATGAAACCATGGTGTTTGATAAAATATCCACATCATTAACATTTTATTCATATGAATAAAGTAACAATACTACTTGCTTGAAGTTGCAACTCAATAATAATAATAATGGCACAAATACACCCTCATGAAAGTCAAGATGGTGGACATATAGTTATGCATCTTTGCACAAATAAACCTATTTTTTTTTAACTTTTGAATACAAATCTTTAACCCAAATATTAAATTAAAGTGTTTCATAAAGTGTGTCATTTAAATATTTAAATTTGTGAAAAGCATTATCATCATTTAACAATAATGTTGGGAGATTGGGATTGACGACCTGGTATATAAATCCTTAATTAAAAACCCATGAATCCTTAATTAAAAGCTTATGAGGGAAAAAATCATTAGGACTTAAAGTATGTAAATAATGGATATTGTCAAAGGCTTTATTGTAAAATCCATTATAAGCATGGAACAATGTGACCATGACATGTGTTTTGAACTTGCAATGTCTCCAAAGGGAATCTCTTGTCTTCCACTCAAAGGGAATCTCTCTAATAAATCAGGGGTTTGCTAGAGAACACAACGACAATGAGTTGATATTTATATGATTCATTATTTATTATTGTGATATTTATATGATTCATTATTTATTATAATAATATTTATATTATTTATATATTATGATCTCTTTTTATTATTTATTATTGTGATATTTATATGATTTATTTAATAGGCCATTCCTTATAATAAAAACCCATCATCAAAGATCAATATAGTAATCCAACATAAAATAATCATAAAATAATTGTGTTTCTTTTCAAACTTCTAGAAGGCCCTTTGAAAACCCTTTAAAGACACGTGAGATGCAACAACGCCAAGGACTTATTTTTTCTTTCAAACTCCTAAAAGGAAACAAATTATTAAACACTTGGTCCAGGGGCACATCTTAATGTGTACATGGTATATGGAAATGTCTAGATCAACTATTATCATCATTCATCACTACTCCAAAAGGACAACTCTAATTGGACAACTCTAAACTTCAAGGAGGGTCATATGCAGATACAAATATATCACTACTACAAAAGGACAACTCTAAACTTCAAGGAGGGTCATATACATATATAAACATACAGAAGGATCTTATAGAAAGAGGTTGAAAGTGGTATATATAGAAAGAGAGATATGAAAACATGTTTTGAAAGAGTTAATTGTATTTATATTTTAAATAAATTTAATTAAAATAAAAATAAAAATGTTTAAAAATACAAACAATTAGTTATATATAGAATGGGATATGAAAACATGTTTTAAAATAGTTAATTGTATTTAATTTTTTAAGAAATTTAATTAAAAAAAAATGTTTAAAAATATGAAAACTTTAGTAAAAGTTTTTGTTATTGATTGGTTAACCGATATTGGTGATGATTCAATTCTCCCATACATAATGAAATGTTTAACCCTATGTTTACATGTCATTAATTTATGCATGTATCATTTGTGCCTTTTCATGGTGAATGCAATTATCATGATAAAGTGTAATTATATGGTCTTTAACTTAAACATAAATGTACAAGCCATTACACCAAGTATTTTGTATTTTTGCATTGTTTTAGCATGATACCTTCATGCCCAACAATGTGATGGTTGTGTGACAATCATTACAATAAGTATTTTTGCATTGTTTTAGCATGATACCTTCATTCCCAATAATGTGATGGTATTTTTGCATTGTTTTAGCATGATACCTCCATGCCCAATAATGTGATGGTAGTGTGATTTTTAAGGTTTGTACTAATTTTGTTAAAAGGTTATGTTATTGGTTTATGTTTTGTTAATCATATTTATAGTTAGGGGTTTTTTATTTAATTATTAAAAGGCTATGTTATTGGTTTATGTTTTGTTAATCATATTTATAGTTAGGAGTTTTTTATTTAATTATTTTAGGCTATGTGTATAAATAAAATGAATGTGTATGTGAATAAATAAAGGTGTGATCATTTTTGGGAGAGAAATTTTTTATTTTTGAAGTGTTATTTTAATGTATTGTGTTCTTTTATAATAGATGTAGGGTAAAAACCTTAGATGAAGAGCACAACTAGGAAGGGAGTTTTAAAAGGAATCCTTGTTTCTATAGTTTTGTTGTAGAATTTAGAGAAAATAGAAGAATATTTATAAATGAAAGTTGACGCATTTTAAAAATAGATTTACGACTAGACCTAAATGATTTATGATAAGAAAAGAGTGATTAAAGTGATCAATTAAACTAGTTAAAGTTAGAGGAATGCTTTTCGAACTTGTCCCAAAAAATTCAGGAACAAAAGAAAATATTGAATCTCAGGTCAATAATATAATATACATATAGTTACTTATTGTTGACCTTCACCCCACTAAAAAAAGGTTATTGACACTCTTAAGGTAAGCATCTAAACTAGTTTGGAAAACCATAAAGATCTTGACTTCAAGCTTGAAGGAGTGGATACCACATCAGATCATATGGAAACTACAACTTAAATCCAAAGAAATCACCTATCATAGATTTAGTTTTTCATGAAAATCTTGAAGATAAATCCAATTATAGCCAAATGCATTTAACCTAAGCATCAGAGGTGTGAAGATACACGATAAACCAATTGACTTTGACAAGACAATGAATTTTTTCATTGCACATTAAAATGAAATGAAATCCTTCCAAAGAGGGAGTGGTTCACCTATGATGAATCTCTCACTATCAAGTGATGTAGGGGCATTGAGGTTAGTTTGCATATCCTAATTTGAAAACACTCATGATTACAAGAAAAGGAAAGACAAGCTTATCTAAGTAGATATAGAGTTTAAGACATCATAATATGTGGATTCCTAATTGGAAAGAGATGATAAAATGGATAAGATAATGTGGATATCTTGAGTGAAGATTGTTATTAATTGGAACACCATAGATAATGACAAATTCTTTATGTAGAAGAAAGATGTGGGCGTTGGAACTTTATGCTACAAAACTCCAAAGTTTCTACAAGAGTGAGTTGTGGGTGTCCAATTCTTGTAATATGGATTGCATGGAACCATTTTTGGCTTTAGAAATCCAAAGTCACTACTATAGAACTGGGAGCAGGATAAATTATAAATGGTCAAGAGGAATCATCCATGCATTATAGAAGGGAATCTAAAGGAAATCATTGGAGAACATATTTTAAAAAAATGTGCTACAGAAGGAAATTTTAAAGGACACACTAAAAAATAAGAATCACCTAGGGAAGAGAAATCAATCTTGAGTTGGGAAATGAAGAGACAAGACACTGGAATGTTAACAATGGTGGATGAAGGAGGTAGGTGAGAAGACTAGTTGGAATATGTACGGTGAATGGTTTCCATGGGAGAAGAAAAATAGAAGAGTTGAGAAGGAGTTAGGTAACTCTCTGCAGTATGAAGAATAGAGAGCCAACATGATCTAGATTGGATCATTATATTATTTTTCATCTATCTCGATGCTTTCAAAGTGGAAAAAATTGGAGGAGTTATCTTGAAAGGTCGTTTAAATGGTAGCTCATGTTATCACAGTATTTTTACTTATGCAAATCCCAACATAAGACTCCCAAATCTTGCATAACTATGGAAGAACCTACCACTGTAACCTTAGTAAGGACTCCCCTCGTTTTAATTATGTAAGAGGTCCACCATAAGGGAGGCTTTCCTGGTGACCTTGAGGAATCAAATAACAAGTTTATTAGCCAAGCCTATCACCCCCTATCTTGATCATCGAAAGATTGTTCTGGGTTAAGGAAAGGAAGAGGTTTGAAGATGATTTGGTACCTTCCTAGAACAAGAACACTTTATAGCACATATATAACAATTTACAAGTCAAAGTATGCAATAAACACCTCTTTTAGGTACTAGACAAGTTAGATTGTTATAGTTGTTGCAAATTGCAGCAATAAACCAGTCTTATAACAATATCAACAATAAATAATGCTTAGAAATACAACAATTGACCATGAAAAATTAGCATACATCCAATATAATATTACCCAATTGTTAGATGTTATCTATGAGTAAGTTAAGCCACCTTTAGATTAGTGTATGCAACAAATTAATGTGATTTAGATGGTTGTAGTAAGCCTTTTATAAACACAATACATTATTTATTTTTTGTTTGTTAGTTTGTCCGTGACATGTGGGACTAACCTGTGGCTAAGAAACTGCGACTCAGGGGCATCTAAGCCATCAAAATCACCTGGGGATCGCACTTGGCCTAAGCCATACCAACCCTTAACATGGCTGGATTTTTTGTCCCTGCAGGTTTCAAACCGGTGACTTTAAATTGCAAATTTCTAAGGATTTTAAATACTTTCTATAAATTTTTGGCGATTTTTAAGGTAATATAATTTTATTCTATGGAATTTGGGTGAATCAGTTTTAGAAAAAATGTAAATTGGCGAATCCTTTTTTGGGAAAAACCATGGAAAATTATCCCATTTGTGAAATTTATCCCCTAAAATCATCTATGAACAAGACTTATTGCAATAAAATAACAATTTCACCATGAACATTAATATCATAAACAATAATTGCAGAAATGCACTTAGTTCATCCAAGAAACCAATATATTTTCACCCTAATTGCATAAATATTCATCCAAAATCATCAAGAACCATCCATAAGAGACCTTCTAAGCATATCACATGAGAGAGAAGAGCTAATTACCCATATAGGGCCAAAATGTCAGAAGTGTAGTCTCACAAAGGTGAGAAGTGATGATGATAAAATGAAAGTGAGGTTTAGCCTTTTTATATGAGGCTAACCTCACATATTTTTCCACATAATTTGTCAAAAAAAAATACAAGTGGCACCAACCCCTCATTTTACCTTTACAAATGCTAAAAGTGCAAAAATAAATCAAAATAGCCCACACGTGTGGGACGTCAAGGCCCTTTCAGAAAGAAGGGGGCATCCAAAGGCCATGTGGCATAAATCTAGAGTAGGGTGGTAGCAACTGATGTCTCTCCTCATCAAAATCATGCCATGTTTCATTAATACCCCATATATGCATCAAACCCTAGCTTCATCATACCCTATAAGGTGACATCATCACCATAACATGGAAAATGTCCAGGACCCAAGGCCAACATCCAGGCTCTAGGAAGCTACATGTCATCTCTGCAATGTCTATGAATGTCTTCTATTACAACGTCCCTAGTCCTAGTGCAAAATAAGTCTCGAGGTACTCTACCCAACCTGTGGGGATTCCAACCCATCTATGTGCAATCATGACTCACTGTGCTTCTATCAAGCCCATATGTCCATCATTCTGGGTTCTAAGGATGTGAGAGCCAATATTTGAGTGTGGTGAGTCACTGGATGACCCACTTCTCTCCATCACACGTGCTAAGGTCCTACAATAAAGGCACAACTTCTTGGGTACAATCCTAGGATGTCCCTCAAAGAACCATGTTAGGGCCATCCATGTTGGAATACTGAGAGGAGGTGGGGGGGGTGAATCAATATTAATACTTTTTAATCCTTTTTAACCACAATGTTTACTTTATGAGAAGATTATCAATAACATTCCATATGAGAAGTATGCATAAGTAATGAACAATAAGAAATCACACATAAACACAGTACACCAATAATTTTACATGGAAACCCAATGCAAGAGAAAACCATAGAATGATTTTCTTATATTTTCAAAAGAAATACATTCATAGGAAGCTCCAACTTCATTTTTTTCCAGCTGCAACTGGAAGGAGACTACAACCCCCTATTTTCTCAGGCTCCAACATGAAGGAAGATACAAATCCCTGATTCTCTGGCTCCAACCAGAAGGAGGCTACAACCACCTATGTTCTCTAGCTACAACTGGAAGGTGGATACATCCAACCATCCTTGCCTCATCCAACCACCCTGAAGTATAAGTGTCAAATAACTGTTGAAACCACTGTCAGTCTGTCACTATGAAATCTGTCATTGTAAACATGTACCAATAACCTGTATTCAACCAGTACCAATAAATTGTAGTCAACCTGTACCAATAAAATGTAGTCAACTTGTACCAACAACCTATACCAATCATCTCCTCAACATATCAGATATGATAACATATATCTCATAGGTACCCAATATCACAAGAATATAGCTCAAACCATGTGCAACTATTTCTCTCTAATCATGTGCCATACATATGCAAAAAATCATAACCATGTATAATAAACCCTCACATCAACCAAACATCAAAACCTCACTATTATGGAGCCTCAAACTGTACCAACAACTTCAACATCACACCTCAACCAAAAGCCCTCAACCATGCACCAAGAAATACAAGATATGCCTCAACAATCAACCCAACAAGATGTACTAATGATAAATACTAAACATACCAACACTGTACCTCTGTAGATATATCTCATACAACATGTACCATACAACCAATAATATCTCTAGGGAAAATCCTCAATCTCCCATAACCATATCTCATGAAAACAACAACAGCCAACTACAAATAATCATATAGCATACCTTTTGAACCTGTATATAGATCTGATGTAGCTGGTCACTATTGAACTTCCTGTAGCCTCTGCTCAGCCTTTACAACCTGAATCACCTCTCATCCTCAGGTATGATAGTGCTTCATGTGATGTAGGCGAGGTGTTAGGTAGGGATTCTCATGTCAGGCTCTAGGAAACCCATGGGGGTGCCTCGCAGGAAGTGTACTATGTGACCCATGGGGATGACCCTAACTGGGGTTTTTCACAATCTTTTCACTCTTCACTATGGCTACAAAACCTTTTTGTCACTCTACCTTCGCTTCCTCAGACTTGCACAACTTTAGATGTATCAATGAGTACCTGCAATAAACCTTTCACAACAATAGATATTTTATGTGCTCAATAGATTCTCATGGGAGTCCCTTTCTCTCTTATTTATACTCTCCAAGTGGCTTCCTTTATGGGTTATCTTCTAACTGTCTTACCCAACTTCCCTCTTTCAGGGCTAACTCACTTTCAACTAATTTACCCACTTGCAATCACTTTATCCATAAATAGTAAACTCATCACTTCTTGTTGCAACTAATTAATTTTTAATTATTTTCATATTGCAACAACTTAACCCATGATTAACTCCTAGTTACAACCACTTTGACTAGTAAACTTCTTCTAGGAGATTCTAGATAACTCATGATGGTTCTCCAAATTCACTAAGCCATATCTCCTCAACCGTGAAGAACTACATGACATACCACATATCACCGAAAACGACACAAAATATACTATATATCCATGATAGTCTTACTTGTATATTCACTGACCTTCATGTCCAAATACCTTGAACTGACTCGGGTTCCTTAATCATACCTATGAGGCTACCATAATTTTCTACTAGACTTGCTTCAAGGGTTGACATCAATGAAAACCAACCCAATTTATCAACAATCCAAAACAAATCAAAGTATAAAACATGGTTAGCCAAAGTTCATAAGAAACATTAGTCCTTAAAACATGCAAAGTAAGATGCAACTTAAGATATAATCCATGTAAGATAATTCATATCAGTATCCCCTTCAAGCATTAGCCTAGAACCCCATGTGAGTTAAAAATTTTAAGTATGGGAGGGCTTTCATCCAACCCTATTAGGTGTGCCACCTACACAGGAAATAAAATAACCCAGGTAGAGGGATAGGTCCTGAGAGTGACAAGGGAAAGTAAAAACCCTTCAAGAGTAAGTGTGAAAGTGACATGGTTTTATAGCGTACTTCATGGCTAATGGTGTCATTGAATCCATTTATATGAGCACATTTGTGGAGGTTGCGCTTTCTCTTGATTTACCCCATATTTATGTTCTTTTTTTTCCAATCCCCCTTGTTTTCCTTTTTCTAAGTCCTGCTTTGTTATATATTTTCTAGTCCCCTTTGTAAGGTTTCAAGCCATTAGCACTGCATTTTTTGGACTGGGGTGAGGACTGAAAGAGTAGAGCTCAAGTTTGGACTAGATTTTGTTTTTCCTCTTTTATATCATTCCTTTCTTTCTTTAGCATCAGTTTCTTATTCGTTTCATAGCAATTGCGAAACAACCTTTGGGCCTTCATCCCCTCTTCTCATGAGAGAATGGACCATGAACCATTACTGAATTTTAGTACACTATGAGAGGATCTAGGGTATAAAGTGTTAAGTATGGAGGGGAATATAATGTTACCCTTGAGATCCCCCCCCAACAATACCCCTTTTCCTTGGGTGGTGACAACACGGGACTAGGGAACAAAAGTTGACCACTAAGATGAAACAAGGAAATTGACACAATTTCCCAAACCAATGATCCATTATACAACTTCAAGAAAATATCCTCATCCACATGCATGAAAAATAAAACACAACACTTTGCATGAAATAATGACTAACATAGCTCATGGTGATGATGGCTTAGCATCTCCCATACTCTGGGTTGCTTGAATGAGATGAGCCTTGGTTGAATTTTAGCTGTAAAGGTGAATGAGGGGGGATGTTGGGCTACCATTTGTGGACATGTTGATCATAATCATGGTTAGGATCATGTTCTCCATTACAAGCCACGATACATGATCTCCTCTAGTTACCCGTAGGCATGGGGGGGATAACATCTGGATCCAACATGAGGACATGTGCTTAGTGTAGAGCGCATGAGAACATCAACATATTTGGTTTTTCAAGACCTGTAATCCTACACCCACTTCAAAAAATAACACCCTTTAGAAGTATTTGTTGGTGGATGTGATCCACTATTTTTCAGTGATAAATCCAAAACCATGCTGAATTATTTTTTTTCCTTAGCTACAAAATGATAAAGCAATGATATTAAGTGCAATTTCCTACCATGTATTCATTATGTAAAAATGAGAATGATGCAAGACTATGAATGAATGATTCAACATATATATAAATGAAATGAAAGATGCAAATGACCTAACCTACCTACTCTAATATACGATACAAGGTCAGGTCCCATAAGGGAAATAGGATTTGATAAGGCTTCCATTAACATGTAACAATAGCTTCTCCCATTCAAGTGTAGCTAGGATAAATTAGTTGAGACTAGCTTTGCTCATAATCCGATAGGGCCCATTCCACAAACTATCAAACTTCTTGTGCATTCCTGGTTTCTCCATTCTTTTGTCCCACAATAGTACTTGGTATCCTTCACTAAAAATCCTCTCTTTTGATTTGTGATCAAACATTCCCTTAATATTCTCTTGGTTGCATGCCATTTGATCCAAAGAAGTCCCCCTAGATTCATCCAATTCTATCGATTGGTCAATTATTTCTTGCAGAGCCTCACTTTCATTCATGTACGGTTGTGAAAAATGAAGGGTGGGAATTCAGAGGTCAATGGGTAATTTGGCTTCCAATTCATATACTAGCTCGAATGAGGTTTTTCTCGTGGAATTCTTAGTCATGATGCGGTATGTCCATAGAGAATACTTGATCTTACTATCCCATTCCCTCTTGTTTTCTCCTACAATATTCTTGATAATATTCATCATATTCTTATTACTTGATTCTATGAGTCCATTTCCCCGGGATAGTAGTTGGAACACTGAGATAGGGCAATCCCATTCTTGAATAAAATCCCTGCCAAAGGAAAGGAGATAAATGCCTTTGAATTGTAGGTAGTGATTTTGGCAGGGGAACCAAACCTTGTTATTATCATATTTATCCTCAAGAAAACTCATGATGAATTCCTCAATTTCCTGTTTCATTGGGATGACCTCTACCCACCTAGTGAAATAGTCTGTAGCGGTAAAAAACCAACAATATCCATTTCTAGAGTTGTCCTTGAATTCACCAATGAAGTCCAAACCCCATTGCTGAAAAGGAGCTTCAACAATGATTGGTTTCAAAGGCAGTGCATGGAGTTGTTGTTTTCCTGTGAAGATATGACAAGGTTGGTAGGAGCTAACATAATGATGGGTATCAGTGAATGATGTAAGCCAATAATATATTGCTCTTAGGATATTGTGGGTGGTGGTACGGGAAGTGAAGTGACCTTCACTATATCCTAAATGGATTTCCTTAATCAATTGGTCAACTTCATCTTTGTTCACACATATAAGGATGATTCCATAAGGGTTCTTCCAACCTAGGCCATCCCGGGTCAGACAATATTTCATGGCCTTTAGTTTCAATACTCTCTTTTTGTGATCTATTAAGTGGCTAGGGCATGAAATATTCTTGAGGTAGTAGATAATGTTCACATACCACTCATCATGCTCAAGTTCTCTCATTATCACATTGACTCGTTCATTTTCCCCCATCTGTATGGCTTCCTCATTGCTTTTAGTAAATATATGGGCCAATCCTTTCCCTTTGATAACCTTAGTGGGTTTAATATCTAAGTCATTTTCTTGAATTTTGGACACCCACTTTCCCTTGGTCCCAAGGTAATATTGCTGAGAAAGAACATCTTTGAGAGCAGGGTAGGGCGCATAAGATTTGATCTTGTTGTATTCGACATAACTTATAAAGTGATTAAGGGACTTGACAAGGGCATATGCTTGTTTTTTGGTGATTGAGTAATTCAATTCAACATCCCTAAGGTTTTTTCTCATGAATGAGATTGGTTTCTCATAGTCATCCTTTTTATTTTGCAATAACACTTTGGATATAGTGTCTTGAGAGGCAAATGGGAAAATTATAAAGTTACGAGAGTAATCAAGGCTAGTCAAGACTTGTGCCTTAGCGATTTATTCCTTAAAGTCTTCAAAATACCTTAAACTATTGTTATCCCATCTAAAATAAATGCCTTTACTTATCAAGGAATTTATTGGCTTGACCTTCTCAACAAAGTTTTGGATGAACCTTCTTATGAAGTTTATTTTCCCAAAGAATGATTGCAGAGATTTCTTGCTGGTAGGTGGTTGTATATTCTTGATAGAATCAACTCTTTCAGGATCAATGGAGATACCTTCTTCTGATACCATGTGTCCTATCAAATTCCCTTTATCGATACCAAAGATTGACTTCTTATGGTTAATGAATATGCCATATTTCCTACATTGCTTGAATATTATCCTAAGGTGTGAGATATGTGCATTCCTTTCCTTAGATACAACTGTCAAGTCATATTGGTATATATCTATGATATTTTCTATCAAATATCTAAAAGAAAAATCCATTGGTATTTGAAAATTATATTTGATGTTCATGAGACTGAAAGGATTCTCAAGTACATGAAGGTCTCCCAAGGAGTGGTTAATGTGGTCTTACGTTGATCCTCCATTTTGACTAAAACTTGGTTGTAGCTCAAAAAAACATCTAACATGGACATCATCCTAGCATCAATAACTCTTTGTAGAAGATGTTCCATGTTCGAGAGAGGGTAATTATCCTTCAATGCTAATTTATTGAGGTTCCTAAAGTTAACACATAGTATAATGTCTCTGTTTGTTTTTTGAACCACCACCAGGTTTGACATCCAAGAGGAATACCTAATGGGAAATATGATCACAACATCAACCATATTCTGAAGTTATTTATGGATTTGGGGTGCTATCTTAGGGTTGATATGTCTCAACTTCTATCTAAATGGTTTATCTCCTCCTATGAGAGGGATGATGTGTTGAATCACATCGCTCATATATGCTTTTAGGTCATTGTAATTTCAGGCGATTATGCCCGTATATTGGCGAATTAGGTCTAGTATACCATCTCTCTCAGCCCTAGTGGTCCCCTTCCTTATTTTCACCATCCTTGGTTCAATCTCTGAACCTATGTTGAACTCCAAAATTTTATCGGACTGGTCTACAATAGGTTTTCCCTTATACATATCATGTATATTAAACATACGTTCTAAGGGGACACATCCTTTTCGAAGGGTGTTGTTAGGAAATTTTACGACTTCTAAGTTCTTGGAGTTCGCTAGGAAATTTACTTGGGAATAAAAGAACTCATTGCCTTGAAAAAACCTAAGTATATGGGAATCATCATAAAATACCAACCAATGCTCTAGGTTATCAGGAACCAACGGTCTAAATACCAGTTGAATTTTGCACAAGTCTTGAAGGACCCATTCACAAGGTTGTAGGGTGGATGTGGAGACAACCAAGGAATCAACAACAAAATTTTCTTCTACATGGATTGCCTCAATTGAATAGTCATAAAAAAGTTTCATGGTGTCTCACACTGAATCTCTATATCTCTTCAATCTTTCATTTTTCATAGAAATCCTTATATTTACTTGGGAAAAAATTAGATCAGACTCTCATGTGACCTTTTAGCACCTTATGTTCATATCCAAGGCTAGTTTGAGTGCTATGAGAAAATATTTGTACTCCAAATTTTTGTTTGTATAGTCATACTCAAGCCTATATGAGAAAAAGGTAGTCTCCTTGGATGGGGCTGTGAGGACAATGCTAGCTCCTGAACCAAGACTAGAGTGAGCACCATCAAATTCTAAGGTCTACATTCCATTAGAATCTTGACACTACTCAACTTTTAATGCAGGTTCGATTGCATAGAAACTTCCCATTTTGTCATCTAAGTAAAGTATTTCATCCATGGGACCCTTTGGGGACTCAACCTAGTATCTAACAACATGTTATATATAGAGGGTAACAAAACCACCCTCAGGGTGAGGGATGGTAGCATTTGATAATTCCATCTATAGGCTACCTCCCAAGGTTTCCACCCATTCCCCAGATAATAACATCCCCCAAGCATCAACTATATCAATCACTACAACATTCATTACAAGGGAAATGTAAGGAAAGGAAACTAGGCTGACCCTAAGGTCCTTAATAAGGCCACATACCATGATAGGTTTACACTCCACACCACATGCATTTCGGTAAGGTCATGAGATTTCAAGGCCAAGTTGTTGCATCACCTTTAAAGACATAATATTCATGGGGGAATGCGAGTCTAACATGCAATTATGGAGGGTGAACTCATTTACTAGGAGAGAAATGAAGAAGGACACATGCTTTCCATTCCTTCTATCAATATTTTCGGCATTAAGAACTATAGGAAGATCCTTTTCGACTTGAGATTCATCAATATGGGGGTTCTATGAAGGTGTGAGGTTGTCAACCTTTTCTTCTTCATTAGGGATAAATTATGGTGGAAAATCATCAAGGTTGGAAGTCTCTAATTCATCACTATCCTCTTCAAAGATAATTGAGGTGGGAAAGTTGACCCCATCCTCAAGGGATACATATTCCTCCTCTAATTATTCACTTATGAGAGCTTGGGGATGTATCTTAGTTTCCCTAGAAAAATCCATAGTTTCAATGTGCCATTTTTCTTAGTGATGGGATAAATTTCTTGATGAGATGTACCTACCCATGCAATATTACTCATGTCTAGTTGACGCCACAGTTCGACAGCTCGCGTATATGCAAGTTCCTCCATTACAGCCCACGTACATTAGGTTTTGTGCTAAAAAATTAAAAATATGTCGAGTTTCCATGCCATGTCACAATATCCATGATCCTTGACCTTCCATATACTAGAAACGCTCTGACTCGACCCTTCATTTCCATTTGGAGGCTATAAATTGAGCCATATAAAATCCTTGAGAATAGACACATCATTGAGAGGAAAGACACTCTGGAGAAATTTCACTTCATATTGAGTCTCCATCCCTTTGTCCTTGAAAGTATGAACTTCTTGTGTTCATCCCCCAAGCTCTTCCTATCTTGAGAAGGAGAAACTCAATTACTCCTACTACTTGTGAGCTTTCCTTTGTGGAGGATTGAAGTGGTGAAGGCCCAGCTGGAGGGACTTAGTTTCTCGGTTCCGATATGTGTTGTTACTGAAGTTTGTCACCTATGTACTTCTGTTTATTACATTAATAGAAATACTCTTTTCTCATCCAATTATATGTCACAAATATTTACATTACTTTCCATGGGAATATTTTTTATACATGTTAATGGATTATGCTAGTTTATATGCTAACATTCTATATAATTTTTATATGCTTGTATATATTGATTGTTGAGGAAAAGTTGCAGGCATCAAGCTTACGTTCGCGAGTTAAACCATGGTCTTCTTCAAACATCCAGACGAGGTAGGCTCTTAGCCTTCTCTTGTTAGCATTTCTGTTTATTTAGCATACTTGAGTTTAGAGTTGATTTGTGGGTGTCATTCTATCTATTGTGGTTTACCCCTTGCCATAGATATTTTCCTTGTAACAGAATGGGTGACTCCATTGGGGATGATCTCCCTTTTGTGATATTAGATGTTTTTTCTCCTTCATTTCTCTTTGTTTTCCTGATTTTTTGTGTCGCCTATTGCTTGAAATCCTTTATTTGGCTTTGTATATGAGTTTCTTGGCCTAACCCTTTCCCTGGCAATGTCTTCTTTGGCATACACGAGTTTTCCCTTGACATTCGCATACATATGCAAGTTGTCAATATTTAGGGCATGTACATATGCCTCTATTCCTTGAACAGTCACGTACACTATTTTATGATTATTTTTGGCTTAGTTTGGTGTTTTTTGGGTGGGTTCTATGTGGTGTTGAGTCTTCTTGGGTATCTATCCAGTCTGTTGAGTGATCGCAGAGTGATATGAAGTTGCGTTATTGGTGAATATTTTGGGTGAACTCATTTCCTATAATTTTTCTCATTTGTTGTCCTTGCATTTAGGCATGAGTAGTAGCTTCTTGGTGTCCTTCTTGGCTTGTCTTCTTGTGATTTCAATAAGGTATGTATGATTGGTTATTAGCTATTTTTTTCATTTTCATTTCTTTATATTGAAAATACAAAAAAAATATTTTTTTGCATTTTTCTTGAAGCATTTTCACTTTTCTCCGAACTACATTAGTATTGGCATTTTAGGAAAGGTTTCATTGTCATTGAAATTGGAAGAGATTGCATCTTGTGCACAACATTTAGAATCATACCATTTCTTTCAGAAACAAGACTAGTACTTAGCAGTGTTTTTACATTTGTTTCCTTTTATTTGATGAGTCATAACACCATTTGTTTCACGATTGCACCTCTTGAGTAAGAAGAAGGAAATAAAATCAACGTTGAATAATCAAAATTGATTAGAAACGATTTTATTTTTCAGGGTACACAAACAAGTTTAGGATCTAGGGCCTTGGAATAGGATTTTGTGAGTAAACTTCTCCAAGGCTATACAACTCAACATATGTATCTGACCAGGGAGTGGTGAAACCCATTGTGTAATTGGTGTCCTTGGGAGGATCCACTCACACTAGAGTTACAAGCAAGGTCGTGTGAAGTTGGTTGCATAAATAGCCCTCCAATATCTTCCTAGCGTTAGAGATATTTCCAGGGTTCTATTCATATTTGGGGGTTTCGCTAGTACCTTCAACTCCTTCAGAGGTGGTTCTTTCGATATTTCGGGCTTTTCTACCGTACCCATATGGTGGACCTGACCTACGATTGTTCACCTGAGCATTGGTTATACCATTGTGAATTTAGTTGCTTGACCTAGATATCCACATAGGTTTCTTATAGGGGTTATTCTGCAGGTACCTTGAGTCAGAGGCAGATAGGGATTAGAAAACAAACAGACTTTATGGAGGATTTTCTCTTAGGAGGAATTTGACTGACTACACTATGAATCCTATGAGGGTCCTTATAACTAATTATGTTACCTCCACTCTATTGTTTGGGAGTCTCATCCTCTCTTGAGAGAGGCATACCTTCTTTAGTTCGGGAGGTCCCTTCAACCATCATATCTATTTTGTGTGCATTTGCCTTTAGCTTTATTTAGGAGTGTGCTCTTTGTTTATTATTGGGCCTTAGGATTTTTCTTTGCGTCATGAGTTTTGAGTCATCGTGGAGTGATACTATCCTCCTCGTTGGTCTCGTCATCTCTTGAATCAATTAACATAATTTCATTTGATACCGAGCCGTATCCTGAAAGGATTAGAATTAATAAACATGGTGTAAACATCTCCACTGCTTAGGCTCACAATCATCCTATTTTGAGTACTGTTTCAAATCCAACCTCCATTATGGTTGATGGAGCCCCCATGACTCCCTTAGTTAGAGATACCCAGTCTATGAGCTCAGCTGAGTCCATGGGGACAAATCCTTTTATATTTTCGAATGGTATGAATTTGTCATAATTGATATCCATTCCCCCTGGCAACTTTTTGATGGGGAAGCCTTGTTATAGTACTCAATCAACTCCCCTGGCCTCTAATACTTTCTCTGTTGGTATGCCGAATATGACTTTATACATGTCATCCTCCTTTCCGACACCCAACGTTGATGTTAGTTTTGGGCCAGGGGCACATCGCCTCCTTGTAATCATTTATTGGTTGGTGGGGAGTGTATCCCTCAATCATTTCCTACAATGGGGGGTTGGAATCCTTCTTCCTCCAGACCTAATTATAGCTATAATTTTCAAGGGTGGAATGCACATATGGGTGATGTTTATACTTCATATATCATGTCCGTCTATCCGTCATCCATAATGGATTTTCTCATGAATGATTATTTTATGGAAAATACTCCTCCACCCTCTTATATTACATTGGGGTGGGCTCAATTTTCTAAGATGAGAAAACCCCCCACATGGAGTTCCTTCGTTAGGGGGGAAATTGATATCCTCACATGGATAATCCATATCATATCAATTTATCCTCGCAAGCATTCCCATCTGAAATGATACCTTCACAACCTTTCATATTACCAACCTCTGCTAGTCATGTTGGAGATAGGTCAACAACCTATTCAAGTCATGTTGAAGAACTGCAACTAGTCATTGAAATTCATTCTCGGGGTACAACTATAGTCACTTCTAGTCACACTAGAAAACATCACCAACCTTTGCAAGCCATGTTGGATATCAGCTACTAGGCTCTACAAGTCATGTTGGGAGCATGTCACCAGCCACTGCAAGTCATGTTGGGTGCAATGATACGATTGAGAAGCTTAGATGTATAGGGTGTAAGACCAAGTTACTTTGTATAATTTTCAAAGTAGGTCACCTAACTCGTTTGTGTCCTAATACTTCCATAGTGTTGGATCATGTTGTCATTGATGCCAATGGTTTGATTATTTGGGAGATTGTTGGATTATGTGTCATTGATGCAAATGTTTTGATTGATTGATGTCAAGTAATTGATTGATTGATGATTGTCCTTGATGAGAATGATAGATGTCAAAGTGGAAACCAATTGATAAAGATGGATCATTGATATGATGCATAGATGAAGATGGATCAATGAGTTGTCATTGATACATGATGGTGTATAGTTTGTTTGATGAAAATATGACTCATTATTTTCTTATCATGATTGATAAGGTGCACAAATGTATGAACTCCAAAGTGGTCCCGTTATGGTGTAAGCCCTCATGAGAAGATGCTTTGTGGTTGAGAGGACCCATGCTTGTATGTGGAATAATGAAATTAAGATCAATGAAGTTGTTGGTGAAACTATCCTAGATGGATAGTTCTTGTCATGCCATTTCCGGTGGTATGTGGAAAGTCACATAACTCTTCACGGTTTGAGAGTTATGGCCTTATGAAGTTGGAGGACCCCCATATGAAGGCTTGAAGCCCCCAAGGTCAAAGAAGTCAAAGTGCTTGAAAAGAATAAATCATTATTTAAATGATAAATTAAAGTGACAAAGTCAAAGTGGATTATTTAAATAATAAAAAGAAGTGACAAAATCAAGAAGGAATATTTAAATGATAAAGTATTGGAGAAATTTCTATTCATGGAAAGTGGTTAACCCTAAAATAAGGAAAATAGGTTAAATAACCTAGAAATGGGTTAAGTGACCTAGAAATGGGTTAAGTGACCTAGAAGATGAAAGTATAAATAAGAAGCTAGGATCTCTTGTGAAATGTACATTTTGGTGAGAATCCTTTTTGTGGATCAATGGAGAGCTTCTTGTGAGAATATCATTTGGAGTATTGATGGAGAGCTTCTTATTGGTGTGGATCTCTTGAGCATGATTGAATATATATTCCGAGGAAGAGAGCGAGAGGAGGATCTCATGGACACATCAAAGGTTCGACAATATCAGTGATCTTGAGGACAAAATTCTCGGAACTTCAGAAACCCTAGTTTCTGATGCATACGTGGGCCATCTGTGTATAGGGTGCGTATACATTGAGGTATACGCGAGCTGGATGTGTATAGGGTAAGTATGTACACCAGCTATCTGAAGACAAGGAGTGTATGGTGGACAGAATGGTGAGGACTTGTTCTAAGCTCTTGCATGATTAGGCAGGTTCCAGATCTGCATTCTATGGCCTCATATCTATCACGGAGACACTGGTATGATTACATTATTGTCTTTATGAATACTATTGTTTGATGTGATGGGAATGTTTAAGGAATTCTTGGTATGGATTCTATGATGTGGTTCAATTTGGTTGATTTGGTTGATGGAGTGATCAGTACTCTTGTGATTCAATGGTGACATGATTGTTATGGTATACTAGATGCTTATACATGTTTGAGATAGCATTCATATTGATCTATTGTGGAGCATGAGCAATCTATTGGAGAGCTTGGAGATGTTGTGACTGGCTATGGGTTAGTTTGGACAGTGGAAGACAGAAGATAAAGTGATTGCAGGTTGTAGAGGATCTGAGCATGTGAAGCAAAGAAAAACCCTAGTTGCTCAGAAGCATACACATGTTTCATTATACACTAGCCGTGTGCACACGCGGGCTGTAGTGAGCCGAGGCACGTACACACACAGGTTGCACTACTGACAGGTCGCGTACCTGTTGATAGATTGATATCTGTTGATGATTGTTACCTCATCTCAGTTGGTGCTGTGGGTGTAAGATGAGTCTTGCATTATAGGGCTGGTTCTCTTGTAGATTTTCACTCTATTCAGTTGTTGCTGATAAACCCCAGATTGTTGTCCATAATAAAAAGAAAAATTGTACATACATCTTGTGTTCTTTGTGTTCCTTCTAGTGTTGACTTATTGATGATATGTGTTTATCATATATGCTGCTGATATATGTTCACATCTAACTGGTTATAAATGAAAACAATGGGTAATGAATAAATGTTGAATGTTAACTAAGGAGTTATATGTAAAGAGGGAAGTTTTTGGAAAAAGAGCCCCACACTCATTCACCCCCCCCTCTAAGTGTGGTAGGTGTTTCCAACACATGGAATGATAAGCACTATCATTGTTTGATGGCCCTTTAGATTATGAGTCATCTTTGGTTTCCCAACAATATAATCCATATTTGGTTGATGAAGCAGTCGTGAAGATGCAATCTTCGACTGACATCACTCTTGTTTTGGGGGGGGATGCGTCTCTTGACCATATTGTCTTGCATCCTATTCAACCAAAAATTGTGACCTAATTCCATGGTATGAGAAGCACGATCGTTGTTTGATGGACATTTAGGTTATGAGTAGTCCTTGTTTTCCCAACAATATAATCCATATTTGGTTGATGAAGTAGTCGTGAAGATGCAATCTTCGACTGACACCACTCTTGTTTTTGGGGGGATGTGTCTCTTGACCATGTTGTCTTGCATCCTATTCAACCAATAGTCGTGCTAATGCAATCTTCGGTTGACACCACTCCTATTTTGAGGGGTGATGCATCTCTTGACCATGTTGTCTCGCATCCTATTCAACCAACAATTGAAGAGGTGGTCGTGCCGAAGCAATGTTCGGTCAATCCCACTCTTCTCTTGGAGAGTGAAAAGTCTAAGGAGGTGACAATGCTGATGAAAAATTTAACCAATCCCACTCTTCTTTTGGGGGATGATGCATATTTTGACCATGTCTTTAGCATTTCTAGTTCTGCACCTTTTGAACAAGGGGGAATTCCACTCTCCCCAAGTACGCTCCCTCCAAGTACACTCCTTCTTGATAATGGGATTTCTTCGATGTATTGTATATGAAGGATCCTTTGCAAGTATTCTATCCTCCTCTCCTTGGAAATATTTGGGTTCTCCCAAGCTTGTGTCAGATACTAGTGAGATGCAAGCTTTCGGAGGAAGACCTGCATGGGAGCCCTGGCCTCCCCCTATGGGCCGTGTAATATGATGTTTCCTCTTGAGTCTTATATTGTCATTTTCAAGACCTAGAGCCTTGGTATTTGTGAGCTGTCGAGCCCAAGTTTCATGGATGTTGAGTTTCCTTCAGATGAGGATATCCTTGAAGCTATGATTTTGGATTTCTGACCTCTTCCTGGACTGGAAACTTCACAGTTTGATAGCCAAAGAGACCCCTGGCCTGAGCCTAGCAATGGGCTCTACCTGGTGAAATAATATGCATAAGCCATAAGGCTTTGCAGTCCTCTGTATATATTGTACTTTTAGGTTTTCGTTTTTTCAAGTTTTGTATCCCTTAACACATGTTTTATCAGAGGTTTCTATATTAGACTTATTAACTTATGGGTTAGTGTTTTTGGTCTTATATACAAGACTTCAAAGACATTTTCTTTAGTGCATTTCTTTATGTCGATTTGTTCTGACAGGTCATGATATCGAAACTAACATATAGGTTAGATTTCCCCCTCCATGCATCTTTGCATTATCCATCTCTAGTATCATTTTACTTGAGGATCGACCCCACTGAGTTGCGAAGTGAAACCTTATATGTTGTTTAGAAGTGTTTTTATTCATGTGGTAGATCCTACCTTCCATGAGCGTCCTATATTAGCTCCCATTTGCATTTTTTCACCCATGCTATAAGTTTTCTATTAGGATCAAGAGTCCCTTATAGCCCCGCTATGACTTTGTGTCCGAACCTCACTCTTCTTACTCAATCTCATTCTAACCACTACTTATGGGGCTCCCATCGAGTCTTGGTTAATCTCTTTTCCGACTCTCGAAAAAATGAAAAATTTGTTGAGTGAACTTGTCACTTTCACACTCGTTAAATGGATTTGAAAGGACGTCTATTTTGGTATAAATTTAACCCTTCTACGAACCAAATAGACTACTTACAAAAAATGAAAAATTTCTCCTGGGTATTATTTTATACTTTTTCAGGCCTAGGGGACTAAATCTATGAAAAATGACACTTTTGAGTTAAGTCGTAATTGCATCCCATTATCCTTCTTGCATTTTTTCACCCAATTTTGGCTTCCGCTTTATCGTTATAATCCTTTTTTCCCCAACAATTCTTAGCATTAGCCAAACAGTGCCTTCTATATATCCTTTGCAACTTGACAAATGCTTTACCTATAGAGGAAACATCCCCTTGAGTGTCCATGTACCACATGAACTTTCCTGCATTTAGCATAGGTATTTTCCACTACTTGGAACTAGTTTCTTAATCGCGACACTCGTTTCCTCTCCTATATCATAACATTTCTTTCACTATGAAAAAAAAAAGATGGGCGGGAAAATAACATTATCTCCTATTGAAAACAATCATATCAACTTTGAACATAGTGTTGGGCCCAAGATATGATCGATTTTATGACGTTAATTAGATACTTTTGCCGAATGTATATATGCGTTTTCATGTTTTGGAGAAGTTTTTGAAGAGATTTTGTGCCAAAACGCTATGATCCACACCAGGTGTGCATAATTTGTGTTTTATGACGATCTTTATTATAATTTAGTATGTTTTTGTGTTTCCAGGGATTTAATTCACATTTTTTGGTGTCACAGGGAAAAATCGCAACATGTTTTTACTTCCGTCACTCAGTCCGGTACTCCATCCGACACTCAGTCCGGTACTCCATCCGGCACAAAAACGATGGGCAATTTGGCAATTATGGTATTGGCGGCCAGTGGTGGGTGAATCAGAGACATGGGTTTTGCTCATGCTCATGCCCTCCAGCTACTGAACTCTTGACAAATCCATTTGGGTTGTTATGTTGGGTGATTATTGGCTCACTTCATTTCAGCAGTTAGGGCATCATTAATGTAATTTACTATTTTTAGAAGAGGTTCGATCCTCTAGTGGTCGACCTCTCGGTTTGTAAAGATTATAAATACCACCTCAGTGGTCAGACAAAAGTTAAGAAGTCGTGTGTTAGAGACAAAAACAATTTTAGCTATGTTTTGCCATTTTCATTTTGCCAGACTGTGTAAACCTGCGTTTTTAAGTTTTAATGGTGAAATCGCTTTGTTGAGTTCGTGGTGTGCATTTGAGGAGTGACCACGACTTGCTGGAGGTCCCACCAATAGTATGGGTAAATGTTCTATGAGTTTGTTTATGAATTACATAGCATAGATGTCTTTCTATTTTATTTCCTGTACATGAATTGTTAGTTTACTTCTTTGTTCTATAATTTGTTGTTTAAGATTTAATTGGTTTAATTCAGTTTGGTAGATTGATATGGAGGTTCTTGTTAATATTCAATGACTTTGTAGATGATAGAAGCAAGGTTACAAGCTTAGGCACTAACTCCCTGTGTGATTAGATGATAGATTAGGCTTTCTTTATGTTGAAATAGAGTTTAAAACATAGTTTTAAGAACACAATTTTAATTCATGCTTTCTTTAACAAGGCTTTGGTGGATGGATAGTGTTATCTTTAGTTTTTATTTGCAGATTGCTTATTCAATTACTATTTAGTTTTTTCTTATCTAGTTGTTAATTAATTCGCTCATTTGTTTACTTGTCATATGCTTGAATAATGTTTAATTTCTGTTTATGAATATTTTCTCTTTTTGCAAATTGAACTGTTAAATAGAATTAGTTTAGTTTACTCCATGCGATTTCTTTCTTAGATTTAGGTTGCAATTTCAATTTGTAGTTAATGATTGAATTTAGTTATGAGTTTTCTTATGTAGTATAGAGTGCAATTGAATTTCATAATCTCTTTATAACTGTTGATGATTAATGCATGAGTAATAGTCACATGGATATGCAAGGTAATTGATGTTGTTTTCATAATGGTTGAGTTCTCATTGGATTGCCTAATTCACACTTTTCACTTTGCTATTGAAGTCAATATCAAGTTTATCCCTCTTGAATTATCTTTCATTGTTAAGTGCCATCGTGATATTATAAGACACCGGAGACATTCACACAACCATCAACACTATATTTGAGTTTTCATAGACTAGAAGGTAGTTTTCTTGCTTTTGGAGGGTAGATAGTCTTTTGCTATGGTAGATTGAAGAGTAGTTTGCTTATCATAAGAGATTAGTTGTTAATTGATTTTATCATCATAATGATTTCAATTCGGTAGATTTCCTTTTATGAATTAGAAATAATTGTGAAGATTAGTTTAAGAATAGAGTTCACTTGCCTTTGAGCTTACTTAGTTTCTTATTGAGTTATCTTAATTATTTTACTTCTTGTAGAATTTATCCTAGGTTAGTTAGTTGTTTACTTGATTTAATAGGTTAGTTGCTTACTTGTCTATTCTTGCTTTGATAGTGTAGTTGCTTGTTTATTTACTTGCTTTCACAGGATAGTTGCTTATTGAGTTTAAGTAGGTTAATTACAAGTAGTTTGTTGTTGATATTTGCTTATTCGATGAATAGTTTTCTTTTGCTTATTGTTATGAATGAACTAGTTTTCTTTAAGTAGGGTTTCCATTTGCTTTCTTAGAACTATCCATCGATCCTTCGTTCAAAGGTTACTTAAGGTACATAGTTTGAGTTTCTTAGTAGAGTTTGATCATTAATAGTCTTTGCTTGAGTAGATTAGCCCTTAGATAGCCACTTCCTTAGTTAGACTATACTACTATCAACCCTTCTACCTTGGCATATATTTTTCTACAACTCTAAGTTTACTTACCTCCGGTTGACAATTTAATTGAGGGTTTTTAGTGTATTTTTAGTGCATATAGAAAACCCATCGTTTTTTGTGTTGTTGTTGGGGAGTTGTCTCAAGGTAGGAAATAGTTAGGAAATAGATCATTTCTAGAGCTTAGCATTAGATTGATGGCGAGGAAACTTTAAGACGAGAGGTAAGAACCTACACATCTGCTAATGTGGGCTCCCCCAAACGCAATGGTAGTATTTCTTTTTTTTTTTGTTTACTTTCATGAATAGACCTAGAGATCCAAAAGGTAGATACATTAAATCTAAATTAGACCTTTCAACCAAGGTTTCTTTCGATATTTTTGGGGGAAGAAACGTTCCACTCATAATCTCCATAGATTGATACCGAAAAACAAGAGCTACCTCAACTCAAAGAGCTAAAATAGTCTCTGGAGAGACTAACACAGGGAGCACTATAGAACAAGAAATTGAAGCATCAGTCATATTGGGACAGGAGGCAAGACCACTCAAGCCTTCCACAAGGGCTCTTTTCCTTAAGGGAATTTCAGAAGAATATATAGAGATGCTTAACCTAATGGCATCAGGTGACATCCCCCATAAACCATTTGCCTGAATATGTGAGATGTGTAAGAATTACTCAAGGAGTAGAGCCAAGACAGGAAAGAATGTTCCTGACCCTTATAATAGAAGCTTAAAACCAGTTCGTTCAGGTGGTATCACGAGAGCAGAGATAGGGAACCTTTTAGAAAACTTCAAGACAAATATCTTAAGCACAATAGGTTCCCATTTGGACACCCTCAAAATTAAAAAGAAACAGGCGGAGGAAAATGTAGCAATGAGCATATATTGCCCAAGATGCAGGAGGAAGCATTCCTTAAGGGAATGCCCATTAGATAACATTTCAGTTTGTGGCTTCTGTACAGAAGACCATTCAACTGAGAAATGTCCATCATTGCCCGTTTTGTTAGCCATTTATAAGAGTGGGGATCTTGGGGAATCCTCTTATGTACCTAGGAGGCCATGGAAGCCTAGGAACCAAGCCACATACCTAGATCTACAATCTCAAGTTCCACCCTATTATCAACAACAACAACAGTGGAACTCACCAAGTTAGTAAAACTGGTTTACTTAGTACCAACATCCTTGGCTTCAAGGATGGAGAGGAGGACATAACTAAGAAAACCCTCAAGATCCACATATCCCTATGTCCAACCATCCTTATCCTCAGTTCCCACCGAACACTCTGCAACTTCTGGCAGGTTTTGTTCCACCACCTTTACCTCCTATTCCACAACAACAATCACTACAATATCAGAATTCAAGCTCCCCAAGACCAACACTATTACCAGAACAACCAGTGTCGAATCACAATAATAAGACCCCTCAACCTCTTCATAATGTTGAGATGCAGGCCTTCCCGACATATGTCATTAGTCCTGTTCCATTACAGGAAATTCAACTTAGATCGGGAAATTTTCTGGATAAGTAGAGACCTTCAGTAGTCATCCAGGAAGAAGAAGAAGAAGAGGAAACCACCAAACAACCCACATATGACACTAGGTGGGAAGATGTTATTATTCCTAAGAACCAATAACCCAAGATTCGCCAAAATAAACCTTCACAATTACAAAGGTCCCTCCTTATCCAGACCGATTGGTAATCGAGAAACCTACCACCCGACCAGAATTTGACATCTTGAATGAATTGAAGAATATTTGTGTCAAGATTCCCTTGATTCAATCCATTAAAGACATTCCAATCTACAGTAAGGTAGTCAAAGAACTGTGTATTAAGAATCCAGGTAGGAAGAAAAAGGACCCTCCTACAATACATTTGGTAGGAGGACTTTCTGAGTACATATCAGAGCAGCCAAAACTAGCAACATATGGGAACCTAGGAAACCCCGTAGTGACCATAACCATTAATGAGGTCTCCATTGGAAACACTCTCATATACCTAGGGGCAGCCATCAATGTTATGACCGCTACTACCTTGCAACAATTACAGTTACAACCTCTTCTTTGGCCTACCCCAACCATTTTGGAATTAGCAGATAAGACCAGGGTCATACTTGAAAGAATTTTAGATGATATCATGGTTACTTTAGCCTCATGGGAGTACCCAGTAGATTTTCTTGTCATTCACTTAAAGGATCCTGCCAAAGTCCATCCCGTCATTTTGGCAAGACCTTGGCTAGCCACAACCAATGCATTTATTGGCTGTAGAGAGGGAAAAATGACCATCTCGAATGGACTCTCTATCCAGAAGCTCACCATTTACCCTCCATCTCAACCTATCATGGGGAATCTATGGTGACTTGAATATCCATAGGAGAATGAAGACTGGGAAGAACCCATATTGCCAAGTGACCATGCCTGGGCACTTCAGGAGCACAAAACAGAAAATGTGATAAGCCAATTTATTTCTGCTATCACATGTGTGGATTTTCCACAGTCGTTTCCCCAATTTGAGTACATGTTTGGGGAAGAATTTCAGGAACAATTGGACCCATCCATTTTGTCTTCGACATCTTTTATCTTTGATATAGATGATTCTGCCATGTCTTAGACTATGTCCTATAACTCCAGGAAAAATTATACATATAAACTCTGGGCTAGATGCAGACCAACATAAACAATTAGTAAATATCCTTAAATAACAATCAGGAGCATTTGCCTGGGAATACACTGACATGAAGGGTATACAACCTAACACATGTATCCATCACATATATACCCAGGGGGAAGTAACACCTATTAGGAAACCCCAGAGAAGGATGAACTCAACACTCAAAGATATAGTAAAAGAGGAGATCCAAAAGTTATTAAATGTCAGATTTATTTATCCCATCTCTGACAGTACGTGGGTATGCCCGCTTGTAGTGGTTCCAAATAAAGTGACTGGGAAATGGATAATTTGTGTTGATTTTCAAGAACTCAACAAAGCCACTCTAAAAGACTACTTTCCTCTTCCTTTCATTGACCAAGTTCTGGATACCTTGTCTGGAAATATGTGTTTTTCCTTTTTATATGGGTACAACAAGTACAATCAAATTCTCATAACACCTGAGGACCAGGACAAGACTACCTTTACTTGTCCTTGGGGAACCTATGCCTATAGGGTATTACCATTTAGATTGTGCAATGCCCCTGCCACATTTCAACGAGCAGTACTTAGGATATTTGTTGATCTTGTTCATGATTGTGTGGAGGTCTACATGGATGACTTCGCAGTTTATGGAAACACTTACCAAGAAGCCTTAGACAACTTAGAAAAATTCCTTGTCAGATTCCAAGAAATGAACCTATCTCTAAGTCATTAAAAATGTAAAATGTTGTTAACTGAAGGAGTGGTTCTAGGACATCATGTTTCATCTAAAGGGATAAAATTCGATCCTGCAAAGATTGAGGTCATCGTCAGACTTCTTGCCCCCAAGACTCAGAAAGAGGTGAGAAGATTTCTTGGACATGTCAGATACTACTGGCAATTTATTGAAAATTTTACAAATATTGTTGCACCTATGTTTGGATTGTTAATAAAAGATGTTGATTTTGTTTGGACTGAGCAGTGTCAAACTACCTTTGAAACCCTGAAAGCTAAGTTGTCTGTGGCACCAGTTCTTAGAGGGCCCAATTGGACTCTCCCATTTCACATATCTACTAATGCCTCCAACGTCGCAATAGGAGGAGTATTAGGGTAGAAAGAGGACCAACAATCCTATGCCATTTATTTTGTGAGAAAGAACTTGTCCCCTGCCGATTTAAACTACATAGTCACCAAGAAGGAATTCTTGGCAGTTGTTCATGCTATTGACAAGTTTCTTCATTACATTACAAGTTACAAATTATTTTTACATAAAGATCATTCTGCCATTAGATTTCTCATGAATAAACCCATAACTAATGGTCGAGTGACTAGGTGGCTCCTGTTATTGTAAGATTTTAATATCACTGTGCTTGACCGACCTAGAAAGGATAACATGGTAGCTGATTTCCTTTCATGAATAAAAAATGAGGATGATGATGATATCCTTGTAGATGATAGTTTCCCAGACGAGCACCTTTTTTCCCTCTCTGTCAATACCCCATGGTTTGTGGATATGGAAAACTATATAGGTGCTAGGAAGTTACCATCTCATTTGTCACCTCATGAAAAGATTAAAATTGTTACACAGAGTGCTAATTAATCTTGGGTTGGCCATGACCTTTTCCACACAGGTCCTGATTTGATTATTCATAGATTTCTCCGAGAGCATGAGGTACCAGAAATGCTACGAAGTTTTCATGATGGACCATGTGGTGGTCATTTTTCTGACAAACACACAACATATAAGGTGCTACATTCAGGTTACTATTGGCCTAGCATTTTCAAAGATGCTTCCAAGTATGTGAGAAGTTTTGATAGTTTCCAAAGGATAGGAATACCTACGTTAGTTGACGAAATTCCCTTGCGCACCCAAGTTATGATAGAACCCTTAGAAAAATGGGCCCTTGACTTTATAGGACCAATTTCACCCATGTCCCATAAGAAAAACTATATTTTGGTTTGTACGGACTATGTCACCAAGTGGGTAGAGGCAAAATCCCTATTTAGGGCTACAGAAAAGTCTGTTGTCGAATTCATCTATGAAGACATCTTTACCCACTTCGGTTTCCCTTGTGAAATTTTTACAGTCCAAGGCACTCAATTCACTTCCAAGCTGATGAGAGAGATAATAGAGAAATATGGGATTAAACACTGTAAATCTTCTCCATACCACCCACAAGCCAATGGTCAGGTAAAATCTACAAACAAAGTTCTGGAAGCTATCTTGACCAATACTATTCAATTACATCACCGGGATTGGGATGATAGGCTTCCAAAGGCTTTGTGGGCATACCAGAGCACCTGGAGAAATACCACTGGGCATACCCCTTATGAGCTAGTGTACGAGAAACAAGTACTTCTACCAATAGAATTCCAAGTAAGGACCTTCCGTATTGCCGTGGAATTGGGATTAAACTTAGATGAGGCTCAAAAGCAATAAGCCCTACAATTTAATGAGTTGGATGAAATCAGGCAAGATGCCATCCAATGAACAATATTAGTCCAAACCTAGAGAAGCAAGTGACATGAAAATTTTATTAAGAAGAAACACTTCCAACCTAGTGATTAGGATTTGTTGTTTGACTCTCAATTCAAAAAATTCAAAGGAAAACTCACCACCCGGTGGTTGGGCCCTTACAAGGAGTTGTAAATATCAAAAAAATTGACAATGGACAAGTCTCCTTTGTAGTAAATGGACACCGACTCAAATTTGATCATAAGCCCATTTCCAAAGAGGATTTTCTATAGGTCATGTCAACTGACAAGGCATTGGCCTTAGTAGATGGGGAAGTCCCCCCTTGTTCTTGAAAAGTTTTCTGAATTTTCTACTGTACATATGTAAATAGTCTTTGAATTTTGTTAATAAGGCAACTCTAGAGATTTTTGTAAGTATTTATTTCACCAGGAGTAGACAGTTTCAAGAAAATATAAAAGAAAGATTTTTCTTCAAAACATTCTTACAATTGAATTTTGTTGTTTGCTAAGCATCAAATGAATATTGACTTACTGTACTTAGCCATATTCTTGCAAAAAATTTCATTTTCTTAAGGCATTCAAAAGTAGTTTCTCTTGAAACTCTTCACCACTATATATGTTAAGCCCTAATATTGGCTCATTACCCCTTCATTGGGGCATATTATATTAGTAATTTTATTTTATTTATGTCGGCTTTAGGCCATTAGTTGTAATTATACCTCCTAGTCTCCTATATATACCAAGGAGACATTTTCATTTTGAATCATCTTGTACTTGAACATTTAAGTGGGGT
>ML804730.1:62075-74879 GCA_009831015.1 Picea engelmannii
CATGTTAAGCCCTAATATTGGCTCATTACCCCTTAATTGGGGCATATTATATTAGTAATGTTATTTTATTTATGTCGGCTTTAGGCCATTAGTTATAATTATACCTCCTAGTCTCCTATATATACCAAGGAGACATTTTCATTCTGAATCATCTTGTACTTGAACATTTAAGTGGGGTAAAAGGGGATTGCCCCCTCGAAGAGGATTATTATATGAAATTATCTCTTTTTCAAGGCATTGAGTACTTTTCCTGAGGTTTTTCTATGCTATATTGATGTTTGGTTCTTAACACTATAAGGAAGTGGTACCATAACCATCAAGCTTAGAGGTCTCTCATACAGTTTTTTTCCAAGAAACCTGAGTAAGTGAGTAAAGTGTCTTTATTAAAGAGTAACAAGGATGTATAATTAGCGGTTAGTCATGGAAACATCATAATAAATACAAGAGAAGAAAGTGAGTTGAGCATAGAGATACCTTTCTGTTCTTTCTCAATGGTACCATCCACTACACACTAAATAGCTTGATTATATCATATCTTTAGATAGGCCACGTCCGCTTAAGTACCCCTTACATTGGGACAATCACTAAGTAATATAACAAAAATTAATCCTCTAACATAAATACCATCCCAATTAAAAGAAAAAGAAAGAAAAAGTTGTTTTCAGAGCTATCCCCCCATCTTCTTGCATAAAGCAATCTTATACTAAAATATTAAAAGATGGAGGGCCAGTCTCTGAGGGTGTAAGAGGCTAATGCATCGGGATACTGAACAGGTATGCTAGCAACAGGTACTAGCATGTGGTATGACTAGGTAAACCCGTCAGAGTACTGAACAGGCTTGCTAGCAGCGGGGCATTCTACCTAGCGAGGATGGTAATATGACAAAAATAAATAATAAATTTAAACTTTTCCTGATGTACAACATTACTTGTAGACAAATCTGACATGAACTATGTATGGTTAAGCTAAGGTTAATGAACTCCATAAAATTTCCATTGGGAACTAACTCTAGGACTATCTTGAAACTCTCTTGCCTACCTCTTCTTATCTATATATAGGATCTCTTATCCTATAGGTGGGGCCATCTTCTAACCATCTTGTCAGACCAATATGTGAAATTTATCTTTACACTTGACATACTATAAATTTTCGGCTATTGGGGGAACTGACTGGGTTCCTATATTTTTTATTGTGAGGTGTCACAATACTTAGGTGTGGGGGAGGGGTTCATGAGTTGACAAATGATCATGGCCTAGAGAAATAAATCTTTGTAATAATTTTTGTATTATTTCCATGATACAGGTTATTACATCAACAGTCATTTTATTTTTGAAGTGCTAAACTCCCGTGTGCTATAAATTGTTGAACACATACTTAACAGACCACTCTATCGGTTTATTTTTGTTACAAGATGTACATTGTAGGTTTGACATTAGATGTCCTATGCTTTCTATAAGTTGTTCATTGTAGGTTTGAAATTACATGTCCTATACTTGCTATAAGTTGTTCATTGTAGGCTTTGACATTACATGTCCTTTGCAAGAGGATTGAGTGAACATGGTGGCAAAATCAACAACAAGGGAGCATTTTGCCTTTGCTCTTAACCACTGTGATTGTCAAAAACATTTCAATATTGTAGGCTATCCATTACAGGAGGTAAAAATGTATTTAACACATAGGTTTTGTATGAAGTTTCGTATGAGGTGTGGTATGAAGTGTCGTATGAGGTCCTGAACGAAGTGCCATATGAATTTACACACCAGTAACTATCCACAATTCCAGGTAACTAGGAATCAATGATATTTAATTGAATTGGTTGAAGGAAATTAAGAGTGAGGATGCAAACTTTAGACATGTTCATGATCAAATGTCCAAGTCAAAAGACTTGGACATTTATCTAACTGCGCATCATTAAGCTGGCCCCCCAAAAAACGTGCCTTCGAATTTAAAAATGACCACACATGGCAACTCGTGTGCGCATGTGTGCAACCAAATCCAACCTAGGTGCATTAAAAAATGGGTTGGGTTACCTATTATCTCAATTCACCTCTGCCATTTGCCTTACCCCTGTCTTAGAGAACATGCTCAGCCTATGCCATTCCTTCCCCTATTCAAATCGTGCTCAACCCTTGCTCAATTCGTGCCATTCCTTGGCCTGATCTCACCCTCTCTTGGTGAATTTTGCCTCTGCATATTTATTCACCTCATCATAATTCCCAAGAGGCATGAACCCTCTTCCTATGCAGATCTTTTTGCCACTCCTGATTTTTCACAATGCAGAGAGGTGTTTTTGCGTGCAGGCTGGGGGCCATTTTTATCTCACTTGCAGGGCCACGATGATGGCATCTCCATGAATTTTTCCCTCGGTTTCAATGGGAAGACAGTGCACGTGGGGTCTCTTACCTTTGGGGTCTCAGAAGAGTCCATTGTTGCAGCCATGAAGCTTCCAAGAATGGGAGATAGATGGTTCAAAAACCACCAGCTGCCGCGCTCAAGTTATAACATGGTTTTTAAGCCAGAATTCCAGAACATTTTAGGAGAAAAAGGATATTCTAATGAATGGATAAAGGAGGAATTGATCAACCCTCTCATCTTCATCAGTAGGTTGATCACATGTGAAGGTAGATATTCCACTTTCAAAGCCTATCATTTCAGATTGCTAGCTCATTTTCAGTTCAACAAACCTTTGAATTTTCCCTTCTACTTTCTAAAGATCTTGGAAAAGATGTCCTCTCAAGTGAGGAAGAACGTAACTAATCCCCACAATAGCCTCTTTCACCATGGATTAATCAAACTCCTTTTTCTAGATGAATTAGAGAAACAAAGGCAAACTTGGGATGCATTTATCTATCAATTTGCAAACCCTCACTTGACAATTAAGACTGGCAAAAAGCCACTTGGCCTAAGGAATATCTCTCCATCCAATCCCCATTCTCCAAGGACTCCAAACCCCCATTCACAAATCATTTCTTTACTGGAACAATTCAAAAATCTTGTTGACACCCCTGCATCCTCATCGGGTAAAAAGGCCAAGAGTAAAGATCAAAAGAATCCTATTGCTAACCTTCAAATGCCTTCAATATCTCTTGATCCCACACCTAAAAATCTCCAAGAAGTGATTCAACAAGCCTTTCCTATAGTTCCCACAAATAGGAGAGGAGCTAACCGATTTGACAAAGGGCCCTTTCGGAAGAGTACCCAAAGCACAAGAGAAAAACCTTATGAAAAACCCTTGCCTGCTTCGGACCCTATCCAAGTGTCCTCTGATCTTGAGAGCCCTCACAAGAAACTTAGGGAAGTTTCCGCAGATGGATTAGAGCCACAAAGAAAGACAAAATCAGAGCCTACATCTCCCTATCAACCCCCTATTACTCCTACTTCACCAATGCCTTCCTTAGATCCTAAGAATGATAGATTTTCCACATATTTCAAAGGATCTAAGGCTTCCTTCGAGATCACTGATTCTACCCCAGCCATTGAGAAGCTACAAAAAGATAATTTTCAGCTTATGCAATAGTTGGAAGAAAGGAAGACAATAGACACACACCTTCATCATGATAATGTAGTCCTCCAAGCAAAGGTAAGCTCCCTTCAATGGTTGGTTAATGAGATGACCAAATCCAACCGCAACCTCAGAGCACAACTGAAGCAACACAAGAGGCATAAGGCAAAGTCTTCATAGCAAGAAGGAGAAGCTTCTAAAGATGATCCTCCTCAACAAGCTTAGTCATGACAGGTTGTTTATTTTTGTTTGCAGTGGGACCTGCAAAATCATAAGTGTGGGGGTAATGTTGGGCCTGAGATATGATCAATTTTATGACGTTAATTAGATACTTTTGTCGAATGTGTATATGCATTTTCATGTTTTGGAGAAGTTTTTGAAGAGATTTTGTGCCAAAATGCTATGATCCACACCAGGTATGCATAATTCGTGTCTTATGATGATCTTGATTATAATTCAGTATGTTTTTATATTTCCAGGGATCTAATTCGCATTTTTTGGTGTCACAAGGAAAAATCGCAGCATGTTTTTTCTTCCAGCACTTAGTCCGGTACTCCATCTGGCACTCAGTCCAGTACTCCATCCGATACTCCGTCCGGCACTCCGTCCTGCACAAAAATGATGGGCGATTTTGCGGTTATGGTATTGGCAGCCAATGGTGGGCGAATCAAAGACATGGGTTTTTCTCGTGCTCATGCCCTCTAGCTACTAAACGCTTGACAACTTGATTTGGGTTGTTATGTTGGGCGATTATTGACTCTCTTCATTTTGGTAGTTGGGGCATCATTAATGTAATTTACTGTTTTTAGAAGATGTTCGACCCTCTAGTGGTCGACCTCTCGGTTTGTAAAGCTTATAAATACCACCTCAGTGATCAGACAAAAGTTAAGAAGTGGTGTGTTAGATACAAAAATGATTTTATCTTTGTTTTTCCATTTTCATTTTGCCAGACTGTGTAAACCTGCGTTTTTAAGTTTTAACGGTGAAATCACTTTGTTGAGTTCATGGTGTGCATTTGAGGAGTGACCACGATTTGCTGAGAGCCCCACCAGAAGTATGGTTAACTGCTCTATGAGTTTTTTTATGAATTACATAGAATATATGTCTTTCTATTTTATTTCCTGTACATGAATTGTTAGTTTACTTCTTTGTTCTATAATTTGTTGTTTATGATTTAATTGGTTTAATTTAGTTTTGCAGATTGATATGGAGGTTCTTTTTAATATGCAATGACTTTGTAGATGATAGAAGCAAGCTTGCAAGCTTAGGCACTAACCCCCTGTGTGATTAGATGATAGATTAGGCTTTCTTTATGTTGAAATAGAGTTTAAAATCAAGTTTAAAATAAAGTTTAAAACAGAGTTTTAAGAACAAAATTTTAATTCATGCTTTATTTAACAAGGCTTCAGTGGATGGATAGTGTTAGCTTTAGTTTTTATTTGCAGATTTCTTATTCAATTACTATTTGGTTTTTGCTCATCTAGTTGTTAATTAATTCGCTCATTTGTTTACTTGTCATATGCTAGAATAATGTTTAATTTCTATTTATGAATATTTTCTCTTTTTGCAAATTGAATTGTTAAATAGAATTAGTTTAGTTTACTCCATGCAATTTCTTTCTTAGATTTAGGTTGCAATTTCAATTTGTAGTTAATGATTGAATTTAGTTATGAGTTTTCTTACGTAGTATAGAGTGCAATTGAATTTCATAATCTCTTTATAACTGTTGATGATTAATGCATGAGTAATAGTCACATGGATATGCAAGGTAATTGATGTTGTTTTCATAATGGCTAAGTTCTCATTGGATTGCCTAATTCACACTTTTCACTTTGCTATTGAAGTCAATATCGAGTTTATCCCTCTTGAATTATCTTTCATTGTTAAGTGCCATCGTGATATTATAAGACACTGGAGACATTCACACAACCATCAACACTATATTTGAGTTTTCATAGACTAGAAGGTAGTTTTCTTGCTTTTGGAGGGTAGATAGTCTTTTTCTTTAGTCGGTTGAAGAGTAGTTTTCTTATCATAAGACATTAGTTGTTAATTGATTTTATCATCATAATGCTTTCAATTTGGTAGATTTCCTTTTATGAATTCGAAATAGTTGTGAAGATTAGTATAAGAATAGAGTTCACTTGCCTTTAAACTTAGTTAGTTGCTTATTGAGTAATATTAATTAGTTTACTTGTTGTAGAAGTTATCCTAGGTTGGTTAGTTGTTTACTTGCTTTAGTAGGTTAGTTGCTTGCTTGTCTATTCTTGCTTTGATAGTGTAGTTGCTTGTTTATTTACTTGCTTTCACAGGATATTTGCTTATTGAGTTTAAGTAGGTTAATTACAAGTAGTTTGTTGTTGCTATTTTCTTATTAGATGAATAGTTTTCTTTTGCTTATTTTTATGAATGAACTAGTTTTCTTTAAGTAGGGTTTCCATTTTCTTTCTTAGAACTATCCATCGATCCTTCGTTCAAAGGTTACTTAGGGTACATAGTTTGAGTTGCTTAGTAGAGTTTTATCATTAATAGTCTTTGCTTGAGTAGATTAGCCCTTAGATAGCCACTTCCTTAGTTAGACTATACTAATACTAGCCCTTCTACCTTGGCATAATTTTTCTACAACTCTAAGTTTACTTACCCAGGGTTGACAATTTAATTGAGGGTTTTTAGTGTGTTTTTAGTGCATATAGAACACCCATAATTTTTGGTGCCGTTGTCGAGGAGTTGTCTCAAGGTAGGAAATAGGTAGGAAATAGATCATTTCTAGACCTTAGCATTAGATTGGTGGTGGGGGGAATTTAAGACGAGAGGTAAGAACCTGCGCATCTACTATTGCAGGCTCCCCCAAACGCAATGGTAGTCTTTCTTTTTGTTTTTGTTTACTTTCATGAATAGACCTAGAAATCTAAAAGGTAGATACATTAAATTTAAATCAGACCTTTCAACCAAGGTTCCTTCCAATCTTTTTGGGGGAAGGAACATTCCACTCATAAGCTCCACATACCGATACCAAAAAACAGGAGCTAGCTCAACTGAAAGAGCTAAAATAGTCTCTTGAGAGACTAACACAGGGAGCACTATAGAACAAGAAATTGAAGCATCAGTCATATTGGGACAGGAGGCAAGGCCACTTGAGCCTTCCACAAGGGCTCTTTTCCTTAAGGGAATTTCAGAAGAATATCTAGAGATGCTTAACCTAATGGCATCAGGTGATATATCCCATAAATCATTTGCTGAAATATGTGATATGTGTAATAATTACTCAAGGAGTAGAGCCAAGACAGGAAAGAATGTTCGAGACCCTTATAATAGAAGCTTAAAACCAGTTAGTTTAGGTGGAATCACGAAGGAAGAGATAGGGAACCTTTTAAAAAATTTCAAGACAGATATATTAAGCATAATAGGTTCCCAGTTGGACACCCTCAAAATTAAAAAGAAACAGGAGCAGGAAAATGCAGCAATGAGCATATATTTCCCAAGATGCAGGAGGAAGCATTCCTCAAGGGAATGCCCATTAGATAACATTTTAGTTTGTGTATTCTCTACAGAAGACCATTCAACTGAGAAATATTTATCATTTCCTGGTTTGTTAGCCATTTATAGGAGTGGGGATCCCAGGGAATCCTCTTATGTATCTAGGAGGCCATGGCAGACTAGGAACCAACCCACATGCCCAGATCTACAATCTCAAGTTCCACCCTATTATTAATAACAACAATGGAACTCACCAAGTTGGAAAAACTGGTCTGCTCAGTACCAACATCCTTGGCTTCAAGGATGGAGAGGAGGACATAACCAAGGAAACCCTCAAGATCCACCTATCCCTATGTCCAACCATCCTTATCCTCAGTTCCCACCGAACACTCCGCAACTTCTTCTAGGTTTTGTTCCACCACCTTTATCTCCTATTCCACAACAACAACCGCTACAATATCCAAATGCAATCTCCCCAAGACCGACACTATTACCGGAAAAACCAGTGTCGAATCCCAATAATAATCCCCTTCAACCTCTTCATAATTTTGAGATGCAGATCATTACTCCTGTTCCATTACAGGAAATTCAACTTAGATCGGGAAAAGTTCTGGATAAGCAGAGACCTTCAGTAGTCATCGAGGAAGAAGAAGAAGAAGAAGAAGAAGAAACCACCAAACAACCCATGGATGACACTAGGTGGGAAGATGTTATTATTCCTTAGAACCAAGAACACAAGCTTCCCTAAAATGAACCTTCACAAATTACAAAGGTCCCTCCTTATCCAAACCGATTGGTAATCGAGAAACCTACCAACCAATCGGAATTTGACATCTTGAATGAATTGAAGAATATTTGTGTCAATATTCCCCTGCTTCAAGCCATTAAAGACATTCCAATCTACAGTAAGGTAGTCAAAGAATTGTGTATTAAGAAGCCAGGTAGGAAGCAAAAGGACCCTCCTACAATACATTTGGTAGGAGGACTTTTTGAGTACATATCAGAGCATCCAAAACTAGCAAAACATGGGAACCCAGGAAACCTCGTAGTGACCATAACCATTAATGAGGTCTCCATTGGAAACACTCTCATAGACCTAGGGGTAGCCATAAATGTTATGACCACTACTACCTTGGAAAAATTACAGTTACAACCTCTTCTTCGGCCTACCCCAATCATTTTGGAATTAGCAGATAAGACTAGGGTCATACCTGAAGGAATTTTAGATGATATCATGGTTACTTTAGCCTCATGGGAGTACCCAGTAGATTTTCTTGTCATTCACTCAAAGGATCCTACCAAAGGCCATCCCATCACTTTGGGAAGACCTCGTCTAGCCACAACCAATGCATTTATAGGTTGTAGAGAGGGAGAAATGACCATTTCGAATGGAATCTCTATCTAGAAGCTCACCATTTACCCTCCAACTCAACCTATCATGGAGAATCTATGGTGGATTGAATGTCCATACGAGAATGAGGACTAGGAAGAAATCGCATTGCCAAGTGACCATGCCTGGGGACTTCAGGAGCACACAACGAAAAATGTGCTAAACTGGTTTATTTCTGCTATCACATGTGTGTATTTTCCACAGTCTTTTCCCCAATTTGAGTACATGTTTGGGGAAGAATTTTAGGAAAAATTGGACCCATTTATTTTGTCTTCGACATGTTTTATCTTTGAGATAGATGAGTCTGCCATGTCTTATACTATGCCCTACGAGATTAGTCTAGGAAAATCTCTACATATAAACTTTGGGCTAGATGCAGATCAACAGAAACAGTTAGTAAATATCCTTAAAGAACAATCAAGAGCATTTGCTTGGGAATACATTGAAATGAAGGGTATACACCCTAACACATGTATCCATCACATATATACCCAGGGGGAAGTAACACTTGTTAGGAAACCCTAGACAAGGATGAACCCAACACTCAAAGATATAGTAAAAGAGGAGATCCAAAATTTATTAAATGTCAGATTTATTTATCCCATATATGACAGTAAGTGGGTATCCCTGCTTGTAGTGGTTCCAAAGAAAGTGACCAAGAAATGGAGAATTTGTGTTGATTTTCGGGAACTCAACAAAGCCACTCTAAAAGACTACTTTCCTCTTCCTTTCATTGACCAAGTTCAGGATACCTTATCTGGAAAGAAGTATTTTTCCTTTTTGTATGGGTACAACGGGTACGATCAAATTCTCATAGCACCCGAGGACCAGGAAGGGCACTTTCCTCGGTAAGAGGGAGTGTTGAGATTTGGGTACCTTGGAAAGTGGTCCCCTTGTGTTTGTGAGCCTCTACAAGTGGGAATTACTTTGTACCATGTACCATGTACTTTATGTCTAATTTCACTTTGACTTAGGATATTTAAGTCAAAAGTGAAATTTGGTCATTTTAGCCTAAAATGACTATTACTTCACTTTGTGGGTGAATTGAGGGACATAACGTGAAACTATGGAAACTTTAGTAAAGTTGGTTTTGAGTTGAGATTCTTTTGGATATATATCAACCATTGATTAGAGATGGGATGAGATGATCTCATCCACCCAACTTTTATGTTTCCTTATGTTTCCTTAAGAGGGGCGCATAGGGAAAGGAGAGGCTCATATTCACTTGTAAGTTCACCAAGAGAGTTTGGAGAAGGGAAATAAGATGAGAATGAAAGCATTGGGAGAGGAGATATTGGGCCCCTCCTTTCATGGAGGGATCATGAAGGATTAGGGCCCAATTTATTTTTGGTGGTTGTTCTTGCTAGGAGGAGGGTGCACTTTAGGAGGAGGGAAAACAACTATAAGGGAGGTATTGCAGTGGTTAGATTGCTTTGAGGATAGTTTTAGTGGAGAGGCAACACATAAGAGTACATTGTGGTGCAAGGGTTTCTCCATCAGAGATTCAGGGAGAAAGGGTGCTTCATTTCAGTGGATAGAGTAATATTTGAGGAGGGCACACTATGCTTGGGCACATATTTCACTCTTGGACTTGTGTTTCAACTTGAGACAAGTTGTTATTGTATCGGGTTCTGTTATCACATATAGTTGTCAAGGGCAACAGGTCATCCAAGTTCATGGTCTGCATAGGAAGCGTCTGAGCGCAGCATGCATAGTATCTCATTTCGGGATTAAAATACAAACAAACAGGTTGAATTTTGTTAGCCGTGGAGATTCCAGGAGCATTCCAGATTAATGACCCCCAGGTATTGAGGATTTCAAAATTGCATGAAGTATAGCGCCATGAGAAAGGCCGAAGCCTGAAGTCCCGAAGCAAATATCGGTTGTTGATTCAGAAAGGGAAGATCTGATCCATTGATCTGAAGAGGGCATATTTGAGTCGTTGATCATAAATCCTCTCCCAAGATCCCAAGATCGACGACCATAGTCCATTGTGGAGATGTGACGTGCTCAGGCGATAATTTTCTTTAGCGGTCCCGCAAATGAATTTTTGGTTTGGAAAAAGTAATACATGGAAAACGGTGGTGGATTGCGGGCTCAAAAGCGGTGTGAACCCAAACCACCTTTGAGCATCCCTGCAATCATGTGTTTATATAGTGTCCTATCTAAGAGAAACATGTGGCTTCCCCCTAGGCATTAAGCCACGTTTCAATCCCGATTCAGGTAGTTAATGAGAGTGAGAGAGGTGGTTGAAACCTCATCTCACCACATAAATGGAAAACATGTAGAGAGTAGCCGTAAAGGCAGACTGTTAATCTAAAGCTTCCTTATGGACATATTTTCTTGTAAAGCACATAACTGCACTTCGCTCGCATCTGACATGAGGAGGCTTGCACAATCTGACAAAGCAGGCCCCAATGAAAACGTTATGCAGTGGTCCGATCACACTCCTGGTGGTTGCAACATTTTTGAGTATGTATAGGCAGTTTTAGTATTTTGTTATGGTCGATGGTTGAGCGAGGCTCCCACATTGTAAATCTTTGATGAAAGCTCTAGTTATCTGTTATGTAATAGGATTTGAGATTTCTTGTTTAATATAAGTCAACTTCTTTCCATCTCTCTATAAAAGTTGTGTTAGAAAACTCGGGCATGGAGGATCTAGTCGAGGGTCATATGCTGTTGTTATGAAGGTTTGATTTCAGTAGTCTTGTGACCAGTTTTATTCAGTTTGTTTTGTTATCTTTTTCCCTCACATTGAAGAGCTCGAGCATGGATGATCTAGTCGAGTTGTTGTAGTTGCATCATGGTGTTTAGCACTAGAAGTCACCCTCTGATTGCAGAGAGAGTAAGCCCAGTACCCATCAGTTTGTATGCCACAAATAATTTTAAAGAGGTCAAATGGGCGCAGAATCAAGATGATATCACTTTAACTCAGAAAACCGGGCCGGTATGCATAGGCAAGTGAGGTCTTGATCAAATTCAGTCAATAAGTTGGATTAAAGGTGAATAGAAGGAAGAATTGGTGAGGAGAATGTAGAGGTTTGTGATGGACATCAGGTCTTCCAGTAGCCTAAGGAGGAAAAACTCAAACACAAGATCCTCTTGGATTCAAATTTTCAGACACTGAAGTATATTTAAGCAACACAGTCAGAACAACACAATGATCAAACATACATCACGATGCAGCGACAACAACTCGACTGGATCATCCACGCCCAAGATCTTCAGTGTGAGGGAAAAACATAACAAAACGAATTGATTAAAACTGGTCACAATACTACTGAAATCAAACCTTCATAACAACAACATATGACCCTCAACGGGATCCTCCATGCCTGAGTGTTCTAACACAGATTTTACAAAGAGATGGAAATAAGCTGATTTATATTAAATAAGAAATCTCAAATCCTATTACATAACAGATAACCAGAGATTTCATCAAAGCTTTACAATGTGGGATCCATGCTCAACCATCGACCATAACAAAATACTAAAACTGCCTATATATACTTAGAAATGCTGCAACCACCAAGAGTGTGATCGGACCACTGCATTAATGTTTTCATTCGGTGCCTGCTCGGTCAGATTTTGCAGGACTCCTCATGTCAGATGCGAGTCAGGCGTAGTTATGTGCTTTACAGGAAAATTTGTCCATAAGGAAGATTTGGATTAATAGTCTGCCTTTACGACTGCTCTTTGCATGTTTTCCATTTATGTGGTGAGACGAGGTTTCAACCACCTCTCTCACTCTCATTAACTACCTACATTGGGATTGAAATGAAGCTTAATGCCCAGGGGGAAGCCACACATTTCTCTCGGGTAGGATGCTATATAAACACGTGATTGCGGGGCCGCTCAAAGGTGGTTTCGGTTCACACTGCTTTTGAGCCTGCAATCCACCACATTTTTCCATGTATTACTTTTTCCAAACCACGAATTCATTTGCGGGACTTCTCAAGAAAATTATTTCCCAAGCATGTCGCATCCCCACAATGGACTGTGGTCGTCGATCTTGTGATCTTGGGTGAGGATTTATGATCAACGACTCAAATTGTCCCTCTTCGGATCAATGGATCAGATCTTCCCTTTTCGAATCGATGACCGAGATCTTCTTCGGGACTTCAGGCTTCAACCTTTCTCATGGCGCCATACTTCGTGAAATTTTTAAATCCTGAATACTCGCGGACCGTTAATCTGGAATTCTCCTGGAATCTCCACCGCTGACAAAATTCAACCTGTCTGTTTGTATTTTAAGCCCAAAATGAGTTTCTCTACATGCTGCACTCGGACGCTTCCTATGCAAACCACGAACTTGGACGACTTGCTGCCCTTGACAACTATATGTGATAACAGGTTCATTTGTTTCATGTACTTGATGTATTCCACCTTCTATTTTACACTTGTATATACTTCCATTCCAAACTGGTTTTCTCGG
>ML804730.1:74947-109234 GCA_009831015.1 Picea engelmannii
TGAGTATATTGCATGTGCTAACATTGGGAAAATATAACACTTGCAAGGGCCCCTCAAAAGGAAATGTTGGGCCTGAGATATGATCGATTTTATGACGTTAATTAGATACTTTTGTTGAATGTATATATGCGTTTTCATGCTTTGAAGAAGTTTTTGAAGGGATTTTGTGCCAAAACGCTATGATCCATACTAGGTATGCATAATTCGTGTTTTATGATGATCTTGAGTGTAATTCAGTCTATTTTTATATTTCCATGAATCTAATTCACATTTTTGGTGTCACAGGGAAAAATCACAACATGTTTTTTCTTTTGGCACTCAGTCCGATACTCCATCCGACATTCCATCCTGCACAAAAATGATGGGCGATTTGGCGGTTATGGTATTGGTGGCCAATGGTGGGTGAATTAGATACATGATTTTTGCTTATGCTCGCCCCATCCAACTACTAAACTCTTGAAAACTCAATTTGGGTTGTTAAGTTGGGCGATTATTGGATCTCTCCATTTCGGTAGTTAGGGTATCATTAATGTAATTTACTGTTTTTAGAAGAGGTTCGACCCCCCCCCCCCGCGGTCGACCTCTCAGTCTGTAAATCTTATAACTACCACCGTGGTGGTCATACAATAGTTAAGAAGTTCAGGAAGTTGTGTGTTAAAGAAAAATACGATTTCCTCTGTTTTGCCAGAATTGTGTAAGACTGCGGTTTTAGTTTTAATGGCGAATTTGTGTGGTTGAAGATCATGGTGTGCATTTGAGGAGTGACCACGACTTGCTGGGGGGCCCACCAGTAGTCTGGGTAAATTTTCTATGAGTTTGTTTATGAATTACATAGCATAGATGTCTTTCTATTTTATTTCCTGTACATGAATTATTAGTTTACTTCTTTGTTATATAATTTGTTGTTATAGTTTAATTGTTCTAGTTTCCTTTTGCAAGTTAGTATGAAGGATCTTGTCAATATGAACTGACTTTGTAATTAGTAGAAACGAGTTTGCAAACTTGGACACTAACCCCATGTGTGATTAAATAGTAGATTATACTTTCTTTATGCTTTTAAAATCAAGTTCAAAATAGAGTTTTAGAACTGAATTTTAATTCATGTTTTCTTTAACAAGGCTTCGATGGATGGATAGTATTAGTTCTAGTTTTTATATTTAGATTGCTTACTCAATTACTATTTAGTTTTTTTTCTTAACTAGTTGTTAATTAATTAGCTCATTAATTTACTTGTCATATGCTAGAATAATGTTTAATTTCTATTTATAAGCATTTATCTTTTTGCAATTTGAATTATTGAAATAGGTCTAGCTTAGTTTTAATTCATGCAATTTATTTCTTAGATCTAGGTTGCAATTTCAATTTGTAGTTAATGATTGAATTTAGTTATGAGTTTGCTTACGTAGTTAATGTTTGAATTTAGTTAATGATAGTTAGTCTTTTGCTTTGATAGATTAAAGAGTAGTTTTCTTATCATAGATTAAAAATTAGTTGTTAATTCTTCTTTCTTTCAATTAAGTAGATTTCCTTTTGTAAATTTAAATAGTTGTATTGAGAATAGAGTTCACTTGTCTCTTAGCTTAGTTAGTTTCTTATTGAGTAGTTTTTATTAGTTTACTTGCTGTAGAAGTTATCCTAGGTTAGTTAGCTGCTACTTTCTTTAATAGGTTAATTGCTTACTTGTCTATTCTTGCTTTGATAGTATAGTTTCTTGTTTATTTACTTGCTTTCATAGGATAGTTGTTTATTGAATTCAAGTAGACTAGTTAAAGTAGTTTGTTGTTTCTATTTGTTTATTGTTATGCTTAAATAGTTTGATTTTTCTTATTGTCATGATTCAGTTAGTTTGCTTAGTAGGGTTTTCATTTTCCTTCCGAGAACTATCCATCGATCCTTGGTTCAAAAGTACTTAGGTTACATAGTTTAAATTTTCTTAGTAGGGCTTGTTCATTAGATAGCTTTGCTTGAATAGATTAGCCCTTAGATAGCCACTTCCTTAGTTAGACTATACTACTACCAATCCTTCTACCTTGGCATATATTTTGCTACAACTCTAGGTTTACTTACCCCGGGTTGACAATTTAATTGAGGGTTTTTTAGTGTGTTTTTAGTGCATATAGAACACCCATCAGGAAATTTAACCATTAAAACTGTGAGCATAAAGTACTTGATTGCTTGCTGTCATAAAACATTAGCAAAGGACAATCACAAATATTGAAACTTAGAGCCCAACAAGTGGTCAAAGACAGACTTGTTGGGAAGTCTCATCATACCTCAAAAAATCTACAGAAATAACCATCAGAATTGTCAAAAAGTTATTGGAGAGTTAATCACTAAACCAATAGATAACTTTCCAATACTGAAGCACAAACTTTGATGGTGAAAGAGGGTTGTTAGATAGTGTTTTCATAGAGTTATTGTAACAACCAAGTGGATTTAGAAAATATTTTCTACATAATCAAGTTTCAACCACAAAATTTAGCAAGTAATCCGACAAAAAGTTAACCAATAAGCTGTAGAATGATAATAGCGACTTACAAGCAAATTTCCATGGTTGAAATGCAAGTAAAAGTAAGAAATATAGTATGTTTTGTTGAAGCCCTAATGGCTGTAGCTTTTGATTGATTACAACTCAAGAAATACTAGGATAATCAAGATTCCCTAGTGGCTTTAGCAAGCTTAAGATACCAAGAAAAGTTTCCAACTTGAACAATATTGATATCTCTCAAAATCATGTTTACTAATGCAAGTAATTGATTTCTCTAATGAAAAAATGATTAGTTCCTTTCCAAATGGGTTATAGATTCTTCTTTTATAAGGTTAGGCATACTACTTCTCAAGGGGTGTAAGTCATTTTACTCCCTCAATCAAGTAACCCTAACAAGGTAAATTCTAGGAGGGTGTAAGCCCTTTTACTCCTCCTAGCAACCTTTGCAATAGCCTTTTCAACCAATAAAAATGATGAAAATTGGTGGAGGGTATGTGCCCTTATATTCCTCCAAGGATATAGCCAATAAAAACCATGGAACAATAAATAAAAGCTAAAAAATGCATATTTTCCTTACATATTCCAAGAGCATGCAAGAAAAAATCCTAGTTACCAATAATTTTCGTCACCATAGCAAGAGAAAGAGCCTCCAAGAGATAGAACACCACTTTACACCACAAGAAAAATGATAACCATAACATAAGAGAGAGAGAGAGAGTGATATTTCCCAAGAGGGGCATAAATTTCAGCCAAGTAGCTCTTCTCATGTGAGAGAGTTATGTTCAAAAGAAATGAAAATGATCCTTTTTTATACAAAACTTCTAAAAAGTGTTTGTCGACATAAATTAGGGTAAACCACAAAATAAGGGAGCCATTCCCCCTTTTGTTTTTCACCTTTACAAAGTAAATTTAAATTCAACTTTAAAAATGCATTTAAACAACCCTAGAAGGTGACGTCAACCCTCTCTAGGGTGATGTTTTGATAGTTTAACAAGTCATTGAGCAAAGGGAGGAGGTCCTTGGGCCTCCTAAGGCTCCTTCTTCATGCAATATGAACATATCTATGATGAAAAAGGTATTCCTCCTCCAAATATTCCAAGTTTCAATCAAAACAACATCATGGTGACGTTTTAGCATCCTCTTATTGCACAAGTTGTAGGTTGGGAAAATCCCTACCCAACCACCAATTAGTGACAACTTTAGAGAGAACCTACCCACTGTCACCTTAGGCAGGTGTTCCCATCACTTTATAGGTGAGGTAGTCACCTCAAGGGGGGAATCTCGAGTGACCCTAGGGGGAATTGAGATGGAAAATGAGATATATGGATGGATGCCCTTAAAGGTCAATTATAGATGGTAAAAGGAACTTGTTAACGAGTCGTGGGAAAGGCTTATGGTTTCCAATGCTTTGAGTGATCTGTTGAGAGAAGAATACATGCCCGAGACATAATGAAAACCAAGTATACAATGCAATATGTTAGATGGAAAATCAAGTTAAGCTTGCTATCCCTAATTGCAGAAATAATCAGTGATATATATTAGCATATAAAATATAATAAGGGCTCCAAAATAAGTGATAAAATTGCAATTGAATAAGCAAGAGACAAGCTAGTAAAGACTAGTTCAACTCAACAATAATAGAGTAATACTTTAGCATAAAAGAAAGGCTATCATAAAAGCTTATTGCAGAGATATTTATCAACCTTATGGTTGTAGAAAACCAAGAATTATAACAGAAAATTCAGCCAATGAAAATCACTTCAAACTATCTCAAAAAGTACGCTAGGGTTAGTAGTTTGTTAGGGCAAAGTTGTAGCTAATTTCTAGGGTTAGTTTAGGAGTTATCTAGGGTTAGAGGGTTATATGTTTGCAGCCCTATTGGGTACAGGTTAGTTTTGTAACAATAATAAGTTTTAGTGGGTGAAAGAGGAAGAATAAATGAGGCAATATAGCCTAGGGCTCAAGGAACAATGTCCAAGTGAGATAACTTCAAAACTTCAAGTTTCATGTTTACCAATGCAACATTTTATTTCTCCAATGCAACAATTAGTGCCTTTTATTATGGGTTAATGGGGTCAAAAGTAAATATCTATAGCTACTACCTCCTTAGGGGTATAAATCCTTTTATTCCCCAAGGCAAGTAACCTAGACAGGGTTTAAAACTAAGGGGTGTATATCCTTATACTTTCTTAGCAAACCCTTGCAAACAATAATTTTATGCTTAAACTTATGGTGGAGCTAAAGTAGGGGTGTATGCACTTTTACCCCCTACATAGATTTAGAAAAATCAACCTTGAGCTTGAATTACAAATGATAGCAATAAGTGAAATGTCTTACCAATCCAATAATAACAAGATAAACCATAACATGCCAAGATAACCACCACAATAGCTAGAAAATGACCTCCAAGAGCTAGCACATCATCATCATTAAGTCCATAACCAAAGAAACACCATACCATACTACAAGAGAACAAAACTCTTCAAGGGTAGAGAAAATTTCAGTCCTTTACTTCTCACAATGGAGAGTTATGTTTTAAAATGAGATCTTATGACTCTATTTATACAAAATGTCTACCACATAGTTTTTGCACATTAGAAAGGGTAAAACATAATATAAGGGGTCCACAACCCTTATCTTACCCATTGAAACAAAATAATATTAAACAATTCACTTAAAAACCCTCAACATCCAATAAGGTATTTCTAATGAAGATATTATTTAATATAAAGATGTCAAAAGGTGGGTTTGTTGTAGATAATTTAAATGAATTTAAAGCGGTTACTAATCAGTTAAGTTCTGTAAACATGGAATTTGATGATGAGGTCATGGCTCTTCTAATCTTGTGCTCATTTCTAGAAAACTGGAATGACTTGGTCATGGATGTAAGTAACCTATTCTCTGGTTCAAACACTCCAAAAATTGATCTTGTTGTTGGTGTTATCCTTAGTAAGGAAATGCGACATAAAAGCATAGGTGAGACATCAGATAATGCATTGACTGTGGAGAATAGGGGAAGAAAAAATGATAGAGGAAAGAGATCACAGAACCGTGTGAATTCTATGAAGGGAAGATCAAAATCCATAATCGGAAAGATAGATTTCTAATATTGTGGGAAGAAAGGACATCTGAAGAAATACTGTAGAGCTCCAAAGAAACAAAGAGATGGATAACATGAGAAAAATCAGGAAGCAAATGTAACGTGTGATGTGTTACAAGATGCTTTGATTCTTTATGTAGATGATATTTATGAGTCTCGGGTAGTAGATTCAGGGGCTTCATTTCATGCCACACCTCATAGGAAACATTTTCTAGATTATGTTCAAGGTGATTTTGGATAAGTTCATTTGGGTGATGATGCACCATGCAAAATTGTTGGAATGGGTAAGGTACAAATAAATAAAAAGAATGGAAACCAATGGTTATTGAAAGAGGTAATACATGTACCCGATCTAAGGAAAAGTCCAATTTCAACAGGGAAGTTTCCAAGTGAAGGTTGTATATCTATATTTACAGATAAGTCGTGGAAGGTCACCAAAGGATCACCGGTGATAGCAAACAGAGAGAAGGTAGGTACATTGTATTTATGTACTAGTAATATTGACTCTTCTATATATTTAGCTTCTACAGGAGTGGATACAACACTGCGACATCATAGGCTTGGGCACATGAGTGAGAAGGGGATGTAGATAATTCAAAAAATAAATTTGTTTCCAGATCTTAAACAAATTGATTTGGATTTCTTCGTGTTTATGGAAAACATAAGAGATTCAAATTTCTTAGAGTCAAAAAAGAAAAGAAGAGTAAAAAGTTAGAGCTTGTGCATACATATGTATGGGGACCAACTCAGGTATCATCTCTTGGTGTATCTCATTATTATATTACTTTTATTAATGATACAACTAGAAAAACTTGGATTTATTGCATTCGACAAAAATATGATGTTTTTGATACTTTTAAGAAATGGGAAGTTTTGGTTGAGAATGAGACAAGAAAAAGGTTGAAGTGTCTCATATCAGACAATGGAGGTGAATATTGCATGAAGGATTTTAATGACTATTGTTCATACCATGGGATTCGTAGAGAGAAGACATTTCCAGGAACACCACAATAAAATGGTGTGTCAGAAAGGATGAACAAGACAATCATGGAGTGTGAAAGGAGTATGAGATTGCATGTTGGGTTTCCTTTACAATTTTGGGCAGATGCTATAGATATTGTTGTTTACTTGATAAACAGAGGACCTTCAAGATATTTGCATGGCGGAATTTCAAATGAGGCATAGACATGTAAAAAGGTAAACTATTCATTTTTTAAGACTTTTGGTTGTGAAGCATTTTTCCACATTGATAAAGAAAATAGAACAAAACTTGAGGAAAAATCCAAGAAGTGTACCTTTATTGGATATAGTGTTAATGATTTTGGTTATCACTTGTGGTATTATGAAAACAAAAAAATCATTAGAAGTAGGGATGTCATATTCAATGAGAATGTCATGTACAAACATCAGTTGTAGGGAAAGAAACAGGAAAAAGAAAATACACAGTTCTTGATGAGATCACTTAGAAAGAAATTCCAAAGGTACCGAAAAATCAAAATGTACAACAACAAGAGTAGAAGGTACCTCAAACTCCTGCAAGTGTTGTTAGAATATCTACCAAGTTAAGTATACCCATTGAATGATACTCTCCTTCATTGTATTATTTATTGTTAACTGATCCAGGGTCCCTTAATCATCAACACTTGGCAACGTGATGTATGTGATGGTTTGCACAAGACCAGATATTGCACATGCAGTGGGAGTTGTGAGCTATGAACACGCCAATTAAATAATATTGGGAGACACTAAAGTGGATTCTCCGGTGATTTAGAGGTACTTCTACTCATGCATTATGTTTTGGAGGTTCATACATTGTTCTACAAGGATATGTTGATTCAGATATCATAGGTGATAAAGATAGCAGGAGGAGCACCACAGGGTATGTTTTTACTATAGGTGGAACAACAATAAGTTGGATTTCAAAACTACAAAAAGTTGTTGCAATTTCAACAACAAAATCAGAGTATGTTGTTGCTACAAAGACTAGTAAAGAAATGATTTGGTTACAAAGGTTTATGGAGGAATTGGGAAAGAAGTAGGAGAACATCATGTTGTAATGTGACAATGAGAGTGCCATTCATCTTGAAAAGAACTCAACATTTCATTCAAATACTAAGAATATACATCTCAGGTACCATTTCATACTGTCCATCTTGGAAGATGGACATTTGAAGTTGGAAAAGATACACACTAGACAAAATCTTGTAGACATATTAACAAAGGGAGTAACCAGGGAGAAACTAAGTTCCTGCTCATTTTCAGTTGATCTTCAAGCATGAAGGTGAAGATGATAAATTTTCCAGGTCTAAGGTGGAGTATAGTCCACTAGTTATAACAACAGTGGAGTTGTTGTGATAAGTCTCCAAGTGGGAGATTGTTGGTTGTGGAGCCTGATTATATTCCTGATTCAAAGGTTTGTTTCATTCATGCTTGGATGCCATTACCTAACGGGGGGTGTTGGGGGGCTTTACCCCCCACAATTGTCACTAGGGGGGGTGACAACAATTTTTGTAGGCCCCCCCTGGCGGGGGATTCGAGATAAGTGCCCCCAAAGTGAAATATTGGGAAAAAATGCCTTGTAAGATAGTGTAATTTTGTAGTCAATCTGGACCATTCATTATAAGGTCACAGATCTGACGGTAGAAGTTATTTTTAGGGTTTTTTTTTCCTAAAAGGAAACCCTCTATTATGAGGGAATTGTATTCCGACTGTGTATTATTGCGAATATTGTATTCTAAGAGAGGATACTGTGAGAGAAAGAAGAGGAAGTTACAATGAGTGTTTTGTAAGTTGTATCCCTTCATTTTGCTGGATAATAACAAAAGGAAGGACTTGGAAATTTCTCTAGTGGATGTATCCCACACTGGGTGAACCATGCATGTCTATGTCTCTATTATATTGTGTATCTTCTGTGTTTTATTTCCGCATTTGTTTTATTTTATTGCTCTGTGATTGTGTTTTTCTAACACTTTCTCCCATCCAAGGATGTCAAATAGTACCTTTCTTTATCAAACTTCTTCTTGACGATGTAAGGGCCAAGGCATGAATTTTCATCTCTCTAGTCATACCTAAGATTTCCCTTTCTCTTTTCCCACATGAGTGCAAGACTTCCTTCATTGAAATTGATGCAGAGTATATTCTCAATGTATGGATAGGAAGGAGGCTTTGTTTTGACCATCCCTTTGTTGGCTTCTTCACATTCTTCATCTTCTTTCTTCAAAATATGGATAGACCCTGGCTCTTTCCCCTAGTACTTTGCATGCTTCTCTTTGTATTCATATGTCCTTAGGAGGAGTGTATATATGGATTCTTCCTGCATGAAAGGTATACCAAACATATCATACTCAATCATATGTGGAGGTGCATCATAGTTTCATTTATTGACATAATCAGAGCCATTAGGATCCATCACATGTTTATCATTATTTTCCCGGTTGTGCAAGATCTCATAGGTGCCATCACCCATGGGTCTTCCTTCTCAGTCGGTACATGTAATATATTTAAGATTTATCTTTTCACAGAAGGGATCTTGCACATCTCTGTCACTAGGACCATCATATTCAGTTTTCCAAACATCCATGCAACATTTATATTCAATTGAATCTCGTCTATTGGAGTTAGATTAGGAAGAAACTCAAGTATTGGAGGTGGAGTTAGTGGGGCCACCTTCTCTGTTGATGGAAGAGGAGTTCCTGGATGTGGTGGAGGGGATGAAGCTTTATTTCTTCTAGTGGAGGTAAAATATTCCATCCTCCTTAACTCCTTCTTCTTATATTGATTGTTAATTGATTCAAGGATGAGAGTCTCCCATATCTTTCCCCTCATATTCTATATTCATTGATATGTTCTCGTGTGACTTGTTCCTCTTGTAAAATGTAGATCACATCCATGAAATTCATATTGTTGAGGGAATATTCATCTCATTGGGGACACTCATCTTCTTTGTGAGGTTCTTGGCATGGAAGGCACCAAAATGTTGTATCAACCATCCCAACTGGTTTCAAAGTATCTGGAGCCTTTGCCTCTTGTTGAGGCCTTGGTTTCCAATCAATGGAATTTCTCTGTTGTCTGACGAACTGAGGTCTTGGAGCAGATTGATTCCTCTCAATAGTAGTCAAATGTCCCATAATCTAGTTATGCACCTGGTTAAACTGAGTACTCATCTGATCTATCTTCTGAGTCAAGAGGGTAATCAGATCAAGAGAATTGTTGTTGGAAACCTTAGTCTTTGCTTCTTCCTTGACATGAGGGTACTGAAAACATTCCACCCTTGAATCAAGAAGATTTTCTTCAATGTCAGTACGGTATTCTTTGTCTTGTGCCAATGACGTGGGCTTCTTTTCTTTTAGAATGAAGACAAATTTCCCTTCAAAGTCATTCATATAAAGGAGAGGGATTGATGAGTCTGTAAGATGGAACTCTACTAGAATCTGGTTGTACAACCTATCAAATCTAGTATTGAATACTTTCACTATCTCTTTCTCATTTTTCTTTATCTGATTGAATTGAGCTCCAAGCATCCCACCATATTTCTTTGTTGACCATCTACTCTTAAATAAGTTGGAAAAACCTTCACAGGATGTGAGATGACTGTTGGGAAGACCTATGATCCAATCAAGAGCTTCTTTGGTCAATGATGAAGAAAATTAATTCATGGCTACATCCTCATGTTCGATCCCTGCATTATCCATGTCTCAGCCTATGACGTAAAGTTGATCCTGGGAACTTTGAAAACAACTTGTTTGACTCTTTTGGCATTACATTGGGGTATCCCTGGAAAGTGGACATGTTAAGGGGCTTATAGAGGTCCTTTTCCCAAGGTTAGGCCATTGGAGCCAGGGGAAGGGTACCGTGGAAAAGGGTTTTGACAATGAGAGGCTTAAGGGGAGGTATTATTTGGTAAACCTTAAAAGGATTGAACCTCCCAAGGGGAAAAAGTTTGGAAAAGGAAGGGTTCTAGGAAGGTGGAGTCAAAAGATGAGCTTCAAGAAGATCTCATCAAAAAGGGAAAAATGAAATGTCCCTTGGGTGGAGTCAACAGGAAATATAGGGGAGAGGCTTTGGGTTCAGAAGAGGATTCAAAATCCTCCCCAACAATGACACCAAAATGTTATCGCACAAGTTGTAAGTTGGGAAAATCCCAACCCAATCAACAATTGGCGACAACTTTAGAGAGCACCTACCCACTGTCACCTTAGGTTGTTGTTCCTGTCACTTTAGAGGTGAGGTAGTCACCTCAAGGGGGGAATCCTAGGTGACCCTAGGGGGGATTGAGATGGAAAATGAGATATATGGATGGAAGCCCCCAAAGGTCAATTCTATATGGTAAAGGGAACTTGGTAAGGAGTCATGGGAAAGGCTTAGGGTTTCCAATACTTTGAGTGATCTGTTGAGAGAAGAATACCTTCCCAAGACACAATGAAAACCAAGTATACAATGCAATATGTTAGGTGGAAAAGAAAGTTAATCTCACTGTCCCTAATTGAAGAAATAATCATTGATATATATCAGCATATGAAATATAATAAGGTTTGCAAAATAAGTGCTAAAATTCCAATTGAATAAGCAATAGACAAGCTAGTAAAGACTAGTTCAACTAAAAAATAATAGAGTAAGACTTTAGCATAAAAGAAAGGTTGTCACAAAAATCTTACTGCAAAGATATTTATCAACCTTATGGATGTATCAAACCAAGCCTTATAACAGAAAAATCAGCCAATGAAAATCACTTCAAACTAGCTCAAAAAGTGCGTTAGGGTTGGTAGTTTGTTAGGGAAAAGTTGTAGCTAATTTCTAGGGTTAGTTTAGGAGTTATCTAGGGTTAGAGGGTTAGATTTATGAAACTGTAATGGCTGTAGGTTATTTTTTTAACAACATAAATTTTTAGTGGGTGAAAGAGGATGCCTCAATGAGGAAAGATAGCCTAGGGCTCAAGGAACAATTTCCAAGTTAGAGAACTTTAAAACTTCAAGTTTCACGTTTACCAATGCAACATTTTATTTCTCCAATGAAACGACTAGTGCCTTTGATTATGGATTAATAGGGTCAAAAGTAAAGAGCTAGATATACTACCTCCTTGGGGGTATAAATCCTTTTATTCCCCAAGGCAAGTAACCTAGCTATGGTTTAAAACTAAGGGGTGTATATCCTTATACTACCTTAGCAAACCCTTGCAAACAATAATTCTATGCTTAAAATTATGGTGGAGATAAAGTATGGTGTATGCACTTATACTCCCTACCTAGATTTAGCAAAATCCACCTTGATCTTGAATTACAAATGATAGAAATAAGTGAAATATCTTACCAATCCAATAGCAACAAGATAAGCCACAACATGCCAATATAACCACCACAATAGATAGAAAATGACCTCCAAGAGCTACAACATCATCATCATCAAGTCCATAACTAAATAAAAACCATACCATAACACAAGAGAACAAAAAGTTTCATGGGTAGCGAAAATTTATGTCCTTTACTTCTCACAATGGGAGAGCTATGTTTTAAAATGAGAGATCTTATGATCTCTATTTATACAAAATGTCTATCACATAGTTTTTCCACATTAGCAAGGGTAAAAAAAAATATAAGGGGTCCACAACCCTTATATTATCCCTTGCAACAAAATAATATTAAAAAATTCACTTTTACACAAACGAAACCCTAGAATAAGGTGATGTCACCCCTTTAGGGACGTTTTGGAACTTTCAAGAAGTTGTTGGGGTAGTAGATGCATGGCTAGGCCTCCAAATTTCACTTGTCACTCAACCAAGTCCTCTCTTGATGGTATTCAATATTTCTTCCTTCAAAATTTGCCACATGTCATCAAACAACCCCTTGACCACCAAACCCTAGCCCTCTAGGTGACGTCAAGCCTCCAAAAGGGATGTTTTTACTCTCATAGGAAAAATGTTTGGCATGTAAGGGATAGGTCATGTCAACCATGATGTCTTCTAGGACTACACATGTATGTTTTTGTCATACATCATGAAAACCCTTAGCATACAACCTGTGGGCTTGAATCCCCATGGAATCCCAAGCTAGGCTTGTTCTTCCAAAATTGTCCACCAACTAGGTCATGCAAAGACAAATAAGCATGCCCTACAAGAATCTCAAGTCATAATATCATGGTGAGTAAATAAAATCAATAAATAATCCACCTAAGTATGTGCATCGAAGATTACCTCGTCAAAAAAGTAAGTGCTCAAAGACATTATGCAACTTTCCAAGCTTGGGTATGGGAGGTTTGACGAGGTGTCCTATTGGGTAAATATTTCCCTAGGTCAAGGAGTGTTTCCCAAGTGATCCCTCTCTAAGCCATGTTAAGTAATGAAGTGTTTATGGATCAAGAATAATTTGGAATGGGGTTGATGACATACAAGGGGTTGTAGTGTCTCATTCATGGGTTCCTTTGTAGAGGGTGTGTGTCACCTTTGTTCGTAATGCACTTTTTCCAAGCCCATTGATATAGGTGGATATCAGTGGCCATCCACCTTTTCCAACTGGCTCAAAACAGTTTTCTGGCATTTTTGGCAATTTACTATTTTTAGCAGGTTTTAACTTCTGGGACCATTTTGAGGGCCTAAATGAAGTTTCTTTTAGATATAGGTTCTCAATTATAGTTGAAGGCATGATTGAGCCCCTGAAATGAATATCCTTGATGATACCTTTCCAACGATCTATCACACACCTAAAACGGAGATCGTATGCAAAAGTTACGACCCTGGGAAGTTGATGTACTCACTTACCCAAACGGGGCCCACATGACTTTTGGCGCTTCATCTCCTAGGGTTAGGTTTTTGGATGTCTAGGGTTTTTTGCATCCCAGTTTATTGTAAAAAGGCCTTCATAGCCTCATTGTAATCATCTTCTTGTGAATGCGAGTAGCTGTCACATCTCTTCTCAGAGATAAGCTGCCACCATTCTAGCGAGTCTTTCACTCTGTATTTTTACAGTCTCTGTACATTTCTTTTATTAATAGAAATCATGTATTATTGTATATCTATGTTTATGAATGCATCTCTGATACATTTCTGTTATATTATCGAATCTCTACGATATCTCTGTGCATTTCTTTATTATATCTCCGCTCTCATTTCGTGCCGAAAATAATCCAAATCAATGGTATCAGAGCAGGTTGTTCTTGAACATTTTTTTTAGTGCATGTCCCCGATGAGGTCCGAGTATAGAAAGTTGGGTCTCAAGATGGTCTCTCTTGAGGACAATTGCTCTCGCACACCCAAGAAACCCTCAATGGTGGAAGAAAAGAAAAATGACAGAGCAAACGATCCTATAAGACTGTTGCTTGAGAAAGCTCTCACGCGACAGAGGGACGAAATGATGGAGAATTTTTCCCACATCCTTCAATGCCTGCCGATAGCAACAAGCACATCTTCATCAAGCGGCCACTTTGGAGGCACCTCGCCTTTCAAGGTACAAGTTAATTTTGATATTCCTGTATTTGAAGGATAGATAGATGTAGAAGTCCTAGACAAATGGTTAAATATTCTAGAAGGTTATTTCTCTGTTCACAAATTTTCCGACAAAGAAAATATCACCTTCACACTCCTTAAAGCTCTCCCTAACGTAAAACATTGGTGGGAAACTTACTGGGAGAAAAGTTCCACAGACGAGTCTGGAATATATGGGGCCGATCCCACTAGGGATTTTTTTGTGGATGTGGTAAAGGAATAATATTACCTTGTTGGAAACTATGAGGACCAGTACATGAGATGGACCACACTACGGCAAGAGAGGGGCCAAGAAGTTCCAGAGTTCACCAATACCTTCCATACCTTATGCACCAAGATGGATATCAAAGACTCCGAGAGACATTTGGTTCTGAAATACCATGGGGCTCTACACAGATACATCCAGACTGAAATGGATTTTCTGGACATCTCATCACTCGGTGCTTCTTATTGATATGTTGTTAAAATCGAGAAGAAATTTAAGCACCAGAACAAATGGGAGTACGTGTCTGCAAATCTGCAACAACCGAAGTATGACAAAGACAACCCTAACAAACAGTCTCCTGAAAACCAGTCCAAGACATAGGAAAATAAGGGTCACAGGAAGACAAAGAAGGACAACGAAAAATGGTGCAATTTCCACAAAATCCCCTAGCACAACACCGATGAATGTCACTCAAAACAATCATTGGTGGTCGAGATCAAAGACAAGGAGCCAAACCCTGATTCAGAATCCGATTATGAAAATACTGGTAAAGGATAGATCATTGACGTAGACCCCACTACTATTGTCGCAACTGCACCAATTCAACCAGAAGAACCAACAGATCTCGAAGAGGGGGAGGGCCTTTTTCATTCATAGATGTGGGTGAAGGGGACCCCGCTGCATTTTATTGTTGATAGCAGAAGCTAGAAGAACCTCTTCTCAGCAGAGGTCGTCAAACAGTTGGGATTGTCGACAACACCACACCTGTAACCATACAACATCGGGTGGCTTTGCCAAGGACGAGATCTTCGTGTCATCCAATAATGTCGATTGTCATACGACATCCAACCCTTCAAGGATGAGGTATTATGTGATGTTTTCCCATTGGATGTCTGTGATGTTCTCTTGGGCCAGCCATATATGTGGAAGCACCATGTTGTTTATGAGTCTCGACCAGAGGTAGTTCCGACTATTGTTCCACCTAAAAATTTCTGCAAGGTAGTATCTCATACTGCAAAATTTAGCTTCTTCACAATCTGTTCAAAAGGAGAATAGAAGGACACTGCAACCACTATAGCCTCGCCCCAAGCACCTTCTATCCAACATAAGCAGGTCGACAAGGCTGCAACAAAGTGCAAAGATTCCTTCTGCACACCATCCTCTCATGTATCTCAACTTGTTGAACAACCTTAACCTCAACAGGTTCGTGACAGACTTCCACAAACTAAGCAGCGCGACGTCTCCAGCAAGACAAGCAGCTCACCAAGATGAAAATTCAACAAACACTTTTCCCTCTCCCCCGGGAACTCAACACAATGGATACCATTGCTTCCTAAGGAGGGAGGATTGATCCAGGTAGATATCGGTGGCCACCCACCTTTTCCAACTGGCTCAAAACAGTTTTCTAGCAATTTTGGCAATTTACTATTTTTAGCAGGTTTTAACTTCCGAGGCCATTTTGAGGGCCTAAATGAAGGTTTTTTTATATTGAGGTTCTCAATGATATCCTAAACATTATTTATCCCCCAAAATTAATCTCCTCGACGATACCTTTCCAACGAGCTATCACATGCCTAAAACGAAGATCGTATGCAAAAGTTCCGACCCCGGGAAGTTGATGTACTCACTTACCCAAATGGGGCCCACATGACTTTTGGCGCTTCATCTCCTAGGGTTAGGTTTTTGGATGTCTAGGGTTTTTGGCATTCTAGTTTATTGTAAAAATTTCTTCTTAGACTCATTGTAATCATCTTCTTGCAAATGTGAGTAACCGTCACATCTCTTCTTAGAGATAAGCTGCCACCATTCTAGCGAGTCTTTCACTCTGTATTTTTATAGTCGCTGTACATTTATGTTATTAATAGAAATCATGTACTACTGTATATTTGTGTTTATGAATGCATCTCTGATACATTTCTGTTATATTATCAAATATCTGCGATATCTCTATGCATTTCTTTATTATATCTCCGCTCTCATTTCATGCCAAAAATAATCCGCATCAGTGGTATCAGAGTAGGTTGTTCTTGATCATTTTTTTCAATGCATGTCCTTGATGAGGTCCGAGTATAGCAAGTTGGGTCTCAAGCTTGTCTCTCTTCAGGACAGTTTCTCTCGCACACCTAAGAAACCCTCAATGGTGGAAGAAAAGAAAAATGACGGAGCAGACGATCCTATCAGTCTGTTGCTTGAGCAAGCTCTCACGCGACAGAGGGACGAAATGATGGAGAATTTTTCCCACATCCTTGAATGCCTGCCGATAGCAACAGGCACATATTCATCAAGCGACCACTTTGGAGGCACCTCTCCTTTCAAGGTACAAGTTAATTCTGATATTCCTGTATTTGAAGGACAGATAGATGTAGAAGCCCTAGACAAATGGTTAAATTTTCTAGAAGGTTATTTCTCTCTTCCAAAATTTTTTGACAAAGAAAATATCACCTTCGCACTCCTTAAAGCTCTCCCTCATGTCAAACATTGGTGGGAAACTTACTGGGTGCAAAGTTCCACAGAGGAGTCTGGAATATACGAGGTCGATCCCACTTGGGATTTTTTTGTGGATGCGGTAAAGGAACAGTATTACCCTGTTGGCAACTATGAGGACTAGTACATGAGATGGACCACACTGTGGCAAGAGAGGGGCCAAGCAGTTCCATAGTTCACAAATACCTTCCATACCTTGCGGACCAAGCTGGGTGTCAAAGACTCTGAGTGACATTTTGGTTCTGAAATACCATGGGGCTCTACATAGATACATCCATACTAAAATGGATTTTGTGGACATCTCATCACTCGGTACTACTTATCGATATGCTGTTAAAATCGAGCATAAATTTAAGCACCAGAACAAACGGGAGTTTGGGTTTGAAAATCTGCAACAACCGAAGTATGACAAACACAACCCTAACAAACAGTCTCCTGAAAACTAGTCCAAGACACAGGAAAAGAAGGGTCACAGGAAGACAAAGAAGGACATCGAAAAATGGTGCGATTTCCACAAAAGCACTTGGAAAAACACCAATGAATGTTGCTCAAAATAGTCATTGGTGGCTGAGATCAAAGACAAGGAGTCGAACCCTGATTCAGAATCCGATTATGAAAATACTGGTAAAGGATAGATCATTGATGCAGACCCCACTGCTATTGTCGCAACCACAACAATTCAACTAGAAGAACCAACATATCCCGAAGAGGGGGAGATCCTTTTTCATTCATAGATGTGGGTGAAGGGGACCTCGCTGCATTTTATTGTTGATAGCGGAAGCCATAAGAACCTCATCTTAACAGAGGTTGTCAAACAGTTGGGATTGTCGACAACACCACACCCGCAACCATACAAAATCGGGTGGCTTCACCAAGGATGAGATCTCCTTGTCATCCATCAATGTCAATTGTCATATGACATCCAGCCCTTCAAGGACGAGGTACTATGTGATGTTGCCCCACTGGATGTCTGTGATGTTCTCTTGGGCCAACCATATATGTGGAAGCGCCATGTTGTTTATGAGTCTCGACCCCGTAGTGTCATTGTTACTTTGGGGGGTCATCTCTACAGAATACCAGAGGTAGTTCCAACTATTGTTCCACCTAAAAAGTGTCGCAAGGTAGTATCTCATACTGCAAAATTTAGCTTCTTCACAATCTGTTCAAAAGAAGAACAAAAGGACACTGCAACCACTACAGCCTCGCCCCAAGCACCTTCTATGCAACATAAGCAGGACAACAAGGCTGCAGCAAAGTGAAAATATTCCTTCTGCACATCGTCCTCTCATGTATCTCGACTTGTTGAATAGCCTCAACCTCAACAGGTTCGTGACAGATTTCCACAAACTGAGCAGCGCGACGTCTCCAGTAAGACAAGCAACTCACCAAGATGCATATTCAATAAACACTTTTCCCTCTCCCCCGGGAACTCAATGAAATGGAGACCATTTCTTCCTAATGAGGGAGGATTGATCCAGGTGGATATCGGTGGACACCCACCTTTTCCAACTAGCTCAAAATAGTTTTCTGGCAATTTTGGCAATTTACTATTTTTAGCAGGTTTTAACTTCCGGGGCCATTTTGAGGGCCTAAATGAAGGTTTTTCGAGAGGTTCTCAATGATATTCAAAGGCATGATTGATCCTCCAAAATGAATCTCCTCGATGATACCCTTCCAATGATCTATCACATGCCTAAAACGGAGATCGTATGCAAAAGTTACGACCCCGGGAAGTTGATGTACTCACTTACCCAAATGGGGCCCACATGACTTTTGACGCTTCATCTCCTAGGGTTATATTTTTGGATGTCTATGGTTTTTGGCATTCTATTTTATTGTAAAAAGGCCTTCAGAGCCTCATTGTAATCATCTTCTTGCGAATACGAGTAGTCGTCACATCTCTTCTCAAAGATAAGTTGCCACCATTCTAGCGAGTCTTTCACTCTGTATTTTTACAGTCTCTGTACATTTATTTTATTAATAGAAATCATGTATTACTGTATATCTGTGTTTATGAATGCATCTCTGATACATTTATGTTATATTATCGAATGTCTGTGATATCTCTGTGCATTTCTTTATTATAACTCCGCTCTCATTTCATGCCGAAAATAATCTGGATCACCCATCCTCTTGTCATTCTTTGTTTCTTTCATGTTTTGAGGAACGAGTTGAAGGCCATTGTCCTGGTGTGGTGTCCAAATAATGATAGTGTCTCTCACAAATACCTCATGGAAATGAGATGATGGTAATGTCATACCACTAGATACTGATGATCATGATAGGTCGGCTCATGATGAGACCTCCTAACCTCCAACTAACCTCTTAAGCATTCATTATATTATATTCTTGTGGGTAGCCCTTTTCTTTCAGAGAAGTGTTTCATTGCTTTCTCAGGGGATCTATGGGAAAAGCATCTGGAAGGTTTATATATAGGATTTTATCTTTTTATCCAATAACAATCTCTTTGGGCCTTCAACCCCTTCTTCCCATGGAACGAGGGACAACCCCTTCTTCCCATGGAACGAGGGACAACCCCTTCTTGGGTCAATACACCCTAAAATCCCAAGAGACAACGAAATTAGGTGTTTTAGGTGATGTAAAGTGGTAAGTATGGCTGGGAGAGGTACGATGGATCTTCAATGGAGTTCCTAGTATCAAAACCATTCCCTAGGAAGATCACTTACTAGGGCACACTGTCAACCACCAAGGTGAAATGGGGAAAAAGGCATAATGTATAAAAACATGTCATGAAATCTAAATCAGTCTAAGGTACAAAATACTCAAAATTTCTCAAATGTTGAAATGACACTCTATATAATACCTGACTTGTACCTCATGGAGCAAGGCTCAATGCATTTTGGAAGCCAGCTAGTGTGGTGGATTCCATATGAAAATCCTGACCTCTGTGGTGGTGATAAGGGCCTCCATTTGTGAAAATGGACATTGTTGGTCATGTAGTCTCTTGAAACTCCATATCTGCAACCTGAGAGCCTTGAGACATGATCTTCTTAGTTATCCCACAAAGTGGGGATAACATGTCCAAAGGAAAATTGTTGGGTTTACAAGGGATAGGTGGGATCCTTCGGGTTCTATTCCTTTTCCTCCAAAGGAAAAATTCCTCTCCTGTACTGCCCCAAGTTCTGGGATATGGCATCCAACTAGTGGGCTTCCTGCCCCAATGAAGGCCCAAGATAGGCTTGTTCCTCCAAAATTTCTAGCATAAAAAATGGTAAGTATGATAGGGAATGGAACGATGACTTGTCAAGGAGACCTCCCAATAGAAAACCCATCATCAACGGTGACCACTTTCTAGGGTGCAATGTCAACTACCAAGGTGAAACACATAAAATAACATAATTTCCAAGCAGGCGTTCTATAATCAAAAGTAGGTATAAATGAAACATACTCAAATTCTTCAAATATTAAAGTGACACTTATCGCAATACCTCACTTGTACCTCATGGAGCAATACCCATCATCTTCCAGAAGAAAGATGATGTGGTTGATGTTGTTGTCACGAATCTAAGAAATGTCATGGTGAAGCAGGTCTTTATCTGTGCATGTAGACACTATCAATTATTTGTCTCTCGATACTCCATGTCTACAAATTGAGGGCCTTGGGACATCATCTCCTTAGTTATCCCTAAAAATTGGGGATAATAGGCCCTAGAAACTGTTTCTCCCTTCTTGTAGCTTCAACTAGGTCAAGATCAATTATTTGGGGCTAAAATCTTGAAGTGATAGCACTTTATGGATTTAGGGTTCTAATCCTTGCAAGGAAAATTAACAAATTCTAGTTAGATATCACATTGTGAGAGGAATAATCACTTATGTTCCTCTCTTAGGGTTTTGATAACATGACTTGTTGCAATAAAATAACAATTTCACCATGAACATTAATGTCATAAACAATAATTGCATAAATTCACTTACTTCATCCTAGAAACCAATATATTTTTTCCCTAATTGTAGAAATATCCATCCAAAATAATAAAGAACCATCCATAAGAGACCTTCCAAGAATAGCGCACGAGAGATAAGATCTAGTTACCCATAGAGGGAGAAAATTTCATAAGTGTAGTCTCACAAAGGCGAGAAGTGATATTGATAAAATTAAAGTTAGGTTTAGCCTTTTTATATGAGGTTGAACTCACATATTTTTCCACATAATTTGTCAACAATAAAATAAAAGTGGGACTGATCCCTCATTTGACCTTTACAAATGCTAAAAGTGCAAAAATAAGTCAAAATAGCCTACAAATGTGCGATTATAAGGCCCTTTGAGCAAGCAAGAGGCCTCCAAAGTCCATGTGGAATCAATCCAGAGTAGGGTTGGAGAAATATATGTTTTTCCTCATTTAAATCATGCCACATGTCATAAATACCCATGTATGCATAAAACCATAACTACATCATACCATAGAAGGTGATGTCATCACCATAACAGGGAAAGCATCCAAGATCCAAGAACAATGTCTAGGATTTGGGAAGATACATGTCATTGTTGCACTATCTCTGACTGTTTTCTACTGCAATGTCCCTAGTCCTGATGCAAAGTAAGTCCTGGGGTACTCTGCCCAGCGTGTGGGGCTTCCAACCCATCTGTGTGCCATCATGACTGAATCTACTTCTACCGAGCCGATCTATCCATCATTCGGGGTTTTAAGGATTTCAGAGCCAATATCTGAGGGTGGTGAGTCATTGAATGAATCACTTCTCTCCATCACATGTTCCAAGGTCCTGAAATAAAGGAAAAATAAATTGGGTACAATCCCATGATGTTTCTCAAAGAACCATGTTAGGTCCATCCAAAAAAATCAATGTATAAAACATGGTTATCCAAAGTTCATAAGAAACATTAGTCCTTAAAACATGCAAAGTAAGTTGCAACTTAAGATATTAGCCATGTAAGATAATTCACCTTAGTATCCCCTTCAAGCATCACACCAGCCCAAGACCCCCTATGAGTTACCAAGTTTAAGTATGGGATGGATTTCTTCCAATCCTATTAGGTGTGACACCTAGATAGGAAATAAAATAACCTAGGTAGAGGGATAGGTCCTGAGAGTGATAAGGGAAAGTAAAAACTATTCAAGATTAAGTGTGAAAGTGACATGGTTTTAGGGATTACTTCACGACAAATGGTGTCACCGAATCCATTTCTATGAGTGCCTTTGTGGAGGGTGCGCTTGCTCTTGATTTTCCCCATTTTACGTGCTATTTTTTCCAATACTCCTTATTTTATTTTTTCAAACTCCTGGTTTATTATATATTTACACGTCCCCTTTGTAAGGTTTCAAGCCATTAGCATTGGATTTTTTGGATTGGGGTGAGAACTGGAAGAGTAGAGCTCAAGTTTGGACCGAATTTTTTTGGTCCTCTTTGCTATCATTCCCTTCCTTCCTTAGCATCAGTTTCTTATTTTTTTCATAGTAGCTGTAAAAAAATATTTGGGCCTTCAACCCCTTGTTAGGACCACACAATGCACCTTTTTGCCCATACTTTTTGCCACTATTATACTCTTGTTCACTCACATTTAAAATCATATCATCACTTTATCTGATCATTCCAAAGGTATACAACGTCCCTTCTCCTTACTATACGTTTAATCTGTTTTGCATAATATTTTACATCACTCTCGTACTTAACTATTGATTAGAAATGTATAAGTACTGAAACAGTTCAAACTGCAGATTAGCATTTGAGGCCTGTTGCTGAAACAACAATTCACAGAAGCTGTTACACAGTCCAGGGTCGCAGATGCTAAAACACAGAGCTGTCACACAGTTCAGGGTTGCAGATGCTTAAACAAAAAGTTGTTACACAGTCCAGGGTTGCAGATGTTGAAACACAGAATCGATGATGCTGAGTCCATGGTCACGATGCTGAAACACAAGGGAAGTCGTTACACAGTCAGCGGTCAACAACAACTCTACAACAGTTGCATCGTGAGCTAAGCACCAACCATCACCCCTACATGAGAATGCTGAAACAATCAAGAGCACAAATCTCATGGATGAAACAGCCCACGATTTGCGGTGCTGAAACAACATCAACAACAATGAGAAAGAACTGTTACTCTAGCCGTAACAACAACACCTCATTCAGCACTTGTAATATCATTCTGTTGTGCGAGACTAGGACATACTATTCTGGTTTATAAAGTCGATCTGACTAAGAATAGGACTGAGATATACATCTGTAATGTTTTGATCAATTGTATCGAAGGGATTCCCTCTTTAAATAAGAGGAAATCACCATTCGAAAGGATCCAAATTTTATGTATTAAGAAAGCTTCAGAGAGGAGGATGTACTTCATTTTTCCAGATTGTAATATGATTCATTGATAGATGAATAAAAGACTGTTTTGAGCATCCTTTTCTAGATTTTCCATCTCAGGGGAATCTTGTGAGAAGGCAGGGCCCACCTTCTTCACAAGATTCACCCGTTAGTGTTATAGTGTGTGTTAGTGTAATTTCTGTTCAAGCCTTGATTGACTTTTGTTTTGCTGAAACACTACTGTTAATGAATTCTGCTTTGCTGAACACTACTGAACTCTATCTTGTTAAGAGCTTTGTTTTATGTTACATTGTTTTCACAAAGTTCATAATCATTTCAATTAGCAATCTTGTGTGATGAATCTATGAGGCTCTGCTAAATCAAAGACTAGAGCTAAGGGTTCCTGCTTAATGAAAGGGATTAAGGGTTTTGTTCTCTATTAGAAGTAATCAGCTTCCAGTTATTTTTCCTGAGTGTGCAATCAGAGACTGGAGCTAAGGGTTCTTGCTTAATGAAAGGGACTAAGGGTTCTGTTCTCTGTTAGAAGTAATCAGCTTCCAGTTATTTTTCCTGAGTGTGCAATCAGAGACTAGAGCTAAGGGTTCCTACTTAATGAAATGGATTAAGGGTTATGTTCTCTGTTAGAAGTAATCAGCTTCCAGTTATTTTTCCTGAGTGTGCAATCAGAGACTAGAGCTAAGGGTTCCTGCTTAATGAAAGAGATTAAGGGTTCTATTCTCTGTTAGAATGTAGTCAGCTTCAGTTATGAGTATGCTAATTAGAAACTGGTACTAAATATTCCTGCTTGATGAAAGGGATTAAGGGGCATGTTCTCTGTAGATAGAGTGAGTCTTCTATGCATTAATGTTTTCATGAAGGTGTGTTAATCAGAAATGAGGTGCTGGAGTTCCTGCTTGGGAATAAGGGTCCTGTTCTCTGGTTACAGAATAGTGGTTCTTTCCTGTTGCAGTTGTTATTTTAATGTATCCAGGATTCTTTAGATTAATATTTACAAGCTCTGCAATAGGTAGGTTGCTTTCCTGTGATTCAAGTCAGAACTTCAGTTTATTCAAGGCAAGTGTGATTAATATAGTTTCCTTTACTACAACTCTAGGCTACTTTTGGAATTGAGCATATATAGTGCGTGGTTATCTTTGAAATAACAGACTTCCCTGGGTTGACAATTTATGTAGCACTTGATTGTTTGATCTAATTAAGCAATTAGAGTGACCAATATTTTGGCGCCGTTTTCGGGGAAGGTAGCTATAGATTTCAAAAGCACTTATGGTTTTTTTTCAGATAGAAAGATTGCATGAAAGACCCCAAAGACACTAACCCGACAGGTGGCAAGGGAAAAGGAAAAGGAGGAAGGAAGACTTACATTGATGAGCTCATATCAAAGTCTGAATCTGCTGCTCAACGACCAAACCTTCGAAAACAAAAGTCCCAGCCTTCATTTCAAGCAAACTTTGGAACAGGGAAAGAAGTTTGGAGTCCTGAGACAGTCCAGAAACCAGTAAGAAATATTGAGGACAGAGCAAGCGCAGCAGGGGAGCAGTCAGAAGGAAACATGGATGAGTACAATGAAGAATTACATCACGAAGAACAGGCAGGTCTTGAAGGAGAGGTAAATGATGAAAACTCTTTCTCTACATTAGGATTTCCTATTGGCAATCTTCCTAGAGGAGCAACCCCCATGAAAAACATTCCACTCTCAGCATTACCTAATTTTCATGGTTTATCTTCAGAGGATCCTGATGAATTTATTTTTGAGTTTGATATATTATGCAAAAGTTATGATTACATTTCTAATGCTAAAAAACTAAAGTTATTTCCAGCAACACTAAAAGGGAATGCACTAAGATGGTTTATGAGTCTTGGAGGCCATGTAATCACAACATGGGACCAAATGAAGCAGAAATTCCTGAACAAATACCAGGACTACTGCCGAACAAGAGAAAAGAGGGAGGAGCTATTTAAGATGATGCAGAAAGAGGATGAGAATCTGGAGGACTTTGTAGAAAGGCTACAATATAATCTACAAAGATCCAGTCACCCCAATGTAAGTAAAGATATTCTCAAAACTATATTATTAAAAGGAGTAAGGGATGACTGTCTAGATATGCTGAATATGCTTGGAAAAGGGGACATATCTAAGGAATCATATGATGAAATTGTTAATTTATGCAAAAGATGTTCAAGGGGAGCTTCAAGAAATAGATCAAATAGCAGGGACACCACATTTTCAAGAGTCCAAAAATCAACCAGTGGGGGAGCAACAAGAGTTGAGATAGGTAATCTACTTGAAGGTTTTAAAACTAAAATGTTAAGCTATTTTTCCTCACAAATTGACACCCTGCAGATTAAGAAAAAGCAAGCAGAAGCAGAAGTAGCCCTGTCCATCTTTTGTTCTCAATGTAGAGATAAGCACCCACGAAGAGAATGTCCACTGGACAAAAATCCAATCTGCACCATTTGTGATAAAGATCATGATACCCAAAATTGTCCATCTTTACCAGGGATCAAGGCAACATTACAACCAACGGACGAAGAAGCTGAAGCTGTCTATCTGATGACACAAAGGAGACAATGGCAACCGCGGGGACAAGGTATGAATTCTAACATGCCATTTGCATCTTCTAATAGTTGGAATAATTATTCTTCTTTCAATCAAATGAGTTACCCCCCCCTACAATCAAATGCAATACACTAACCAAATGAATTACCCACCCATGCAACAAACTTACCCACCCGTGCAACAAGCTAACCCTCCCTTTTTTGATCCATCAATGTGGACCCCTTGGCCTCCACAGCAACAACAACCATATCAGAATCAATGGAATCAAAACTGGAGAGGAAAACAACCCCCCTTCCAAAATCAATTACCTCAACCCCAATTCCTCCAACCACTCTCCTTACCAGTAGGCACTCCACCAAATAATCAAACGATGAGACCCCAACTACCTGTACAACCTAACCCTAACCCAAATAATAAAGTTGTGTAGTGCATTGATATTTATAACCAGCCTACACTTCCTCTTCTCCCTGCGCAATGTAACGATATTCATCTACGATCTGGGAGAGTAGTGGAACCTTCCATAGCTGATGTGACCTCTCCTGATAAAGAGGGAACAAAAGAGCATGATGTACTTGAAGAGGTACAATCATCCTCTAGCAACGCTGCTGAAACAACAAAATCACCATTTCCTGAGCGATTAGCCTTGACTAAAACGACTCAACCACCAGCCTTCAATATCCTAGGGGAACTACAAAATTTATATGTCAAAATTCCTCTACTACAAGCACTCTGAGACGTACCAATCTATGCCAGGACAATGCGAGATATTTGTGTTAAAAAGCTTGGTAGGAAAACTAAGGATCCCCTTACAGTCCATGTTATGGTAGACTTGTCTGCACTAATGTCAGGTAAAACTCCCCCAGTTAAGTATGGTGATCCCGACCACCCTACCGTTACAGTACAAGTTGGAAAAACGATAATCCCTCGAGTCCTGGTAGACCTAGGTGCCGCTATCAATATTATGACTTTGGAAACTTTACAACTGCTACAATTACAAAATGAATTCAGAGAAACTCCAACTATCCTAGAATTAGCTGACCGATCCACAATTAAACTAGAAGGAGTGATTGAAGACCTCAGTATCTCTGTGGAATCCTGGAATTATCCAGTTGATTTTACGGTACTACAACCCAAAACAAAGTTGGGGCGCCACCCTCTAATTTTGGGGAGACCTTGGCTAGCCACAACAGATGCTTTTATCAGCTATAGATCAGGTTCAATGACAATTTCAAATGGTTATGAAACTAAGAAGCTTACCCTCTACCCTCACACTACACCCTTGGTTAATAATGATAATTCTGTATGGGTAGATTTTGATGATCAACCTACTCAACCCCTTTTGACCATCAGACAAGCTTTAAGCCTGAAAGACTCTACTGAGGATGAAGTAATTAATAATTTTATTTGCGAACCCTCCTCTGTGACTCCTGAAATTCATAATCAACTAACTGCACTGTTGGAGTCTGATAATCAAGAAAACCTCAATTCGGAAATCCCACCTCAAACATCTAACACCATCTCCTCCAAAAGCATACCAGTGGAAATTGAACCTGGCAAAACATTGAACATAAACCTAATTTGACAGATGCTGAAACACAAAAATTAATGAAGTTACTTCGGGAGAATAAAGAAGCATTCGCATGGGATTACACAGACATGAAAGGAATCTCTCCTGAATTATGTACTCATCGAATATATATTAAGGAAGATTGTCGACCGATCTTTCAACCTCAACGACGAATGAATCCTAATTTAAGAGAAATCCTCAAAGAAGAACTTCAAAAATTACTCAATGCAGGGTTTATCTATCCTATATCAGACAGTGAATGGGTGTCCCCGTTGGTAATAGTTCCTAAGAAAAACGAAAAATGGAGAGTATGTGTGGATTATCGAGATTTAAATAAAGCCACTCAAAAAGATCACTTCCCATTACCATTCATTGATCAAGTGTTAGATAACTTGTCAGGGAAGAAATTTTTCTCATTTTTAGATGGTTTCAGTGGGTATAACCAGATCAAAATTGCACCTCAAGATCAAGATAAAACCACCTTTACTAACCCCTGGGGAACTTTTGCTTATAGAGTTCTTCCATTTGGATTATGTAATGCACCAACAACCTTCCAAAGAGCAGTTTTAGGAATCTTTTCTGATATGCTTAATGACTCCATGGAAATCTTTATGGATGACTTTACTCCTTATGGTGTTTCTTTTCAGGAAGCACTACAAAACCTTGAGAAAGTACTTAAACGATGCATACAAGCCCAACTCTCCTTAAGTACCGAAAAATGTCATATGATGATGAGCGAAGGAATAGTGCTTGGACATTTTATCTCATCTCAAGGAATTCAGGTAGACCCATCCAAGATACAAGTCATTAAGGATCTTCCTACTCCCAAAACCCAAACAGAGGTAAGAATCTTTCTAGGACATGCTGGATACTACAGAAGATTTATTAAGAATTTTTCCAAAATAGCTTCTCCCCTGTTTGTGTTACTGATGAAAAATGTTGAATTCAAATGGGCTAATTCTTGCCAGGAAGCATTTAATACACTTAAAAATCAGTTATCTACAACCCCTATTCTTAGAGGACCTGATTGGACACTTCCCTTTCATATATCCTCCGATGCTTCAGATACTGCAATAGGAGATGTCTTGGGACAAGAAGAAAATCATCTCCCCTATGCTATCTATTTCATCAGCAAAAATATGACTCCTGTTGCACTCAATTATACAGTCACCGAGAAGGAATTCTTAGCAGTTATCTATGCAATTAATAAATTTATACATTACATTACTGGCTATTCTACTTTTGTCCATACTGATCACTCAGCTATCAAATACTTAATGAACAAACCTATCACAAATGCTAGAGTAACCAGATGGCTATTATTATTGCAAGAATTTGATATTACAATTGTAGATAGGCTAGGAAAAGAGAATGTAGTTGCTGATTTCCTTTCTCGATTGACACCTGATGATGATACCCCAGTAGATGATTCCTTTCCTGATGAATATATATTTGCAGTTTCTGCCCACTCACCTTGGTATGCAGACATTGTTAACTACTTGGTTGCAGGGAAGTTACCACCACACCTATCCCGCCGAGAGAAAAGAAGTATCATTCATCAAAGTGATCGGTATAGTTGGATAAGTGGGTGTCTTTTTCATATAGGAGCTGATCAAGAAATCTGAAGGTGTATTAGAGAAGATGAGGTGTATGATCTACTAAAAGCTTGTCATGATGGACCTTGTGGAGGGCATTTTGCTGCTAATTGAACAACACACAAAATTCTTAGGATGGGGTACTATTGGCCCTCACTCTTCAAAGATGAAAAGAAATATGTCAGGGCCTGTGATAGCTGCCAAAGAGTAGGCCAACGTAATCATAGAGATTAAATGCCATTAAACCCCCAGATAGTACTTGAACCATTTGAAATATGGGCCTTAGACTTTGTAGGACCCATCAACCCCCCATCCAATCAAAAAATTTACATAGTGGTCTGTACAGACTAAATGACTAAATGGGTGGAAGCCAAAGCACTCCACAGAGCGACCGAAGAAGCAGTTATAAATTTCTTATTTAAAGACATCTTCATCAGATTTGGAGTGCCAAGAGAATTAGTTACAGATGGAGGACCTCCTTTCACTTCTCATGGTTTCAAAGCCACCCTTCAAAAATATCATATTCATCATAGAATGACCACAACATACCACCCCCAAGCCAATGGATAGGTGGAAAGAACAAACAAAGTAATAGAAGCCATTCTCATAAAAATAGTGAAGGAAAGTAGAAAGGATTGGTCCTACAGGCTCCCCGAAGCATTATGGGCCTACAAAACTACCTGGAGAAATACTACAGGATTCTCTCCCTATGAATTAGTCTATGGAAAGAGTGTTGTCTTTCCTGTGGAATTTGAGATAAAAACCTTAAGGACTGCTTTAGCTGTCAACCTTGATTTGACTGATGCACAGACAGCCAGGTTGCAGCAGCTTAACGAATTGGAGGAGAAAAGACTAGATGCCATTCAACAGACAACTATAATTCAACAACAGAGATCAAAATGGCATGAAAAAAATATCAAGAACAAGCAGTTCCAAAAAGGTAATTGGGCCCTACTGTATGACTCTCGGTTCAAGGAATTTCAAGGGAAACTGCGCACAAGATGGGTTGGACTGTACGAAGTAGACACAATCTTCCCCAATGGAACAGTAAGGCTCCTCACCATCGATGACTCCAAAACACCGTTACTTGTAAATGGTCATCGTCTCCGCCTGTACCGGCGCCCTATTTCCAAATAAGATTTTAAGGATGTATGCATGGCAGAATCCCATTACCTCTTCCTAGAAGAGGCCTCGACCCCTCATTGCAATTAATTCTTTTAAGTTAATTAGATTAGTGTAGATTTCATTTACTAATAATCTCTATCAAAGAATACCATGTTACAATCAATTTTTGCAGATTCCCGATCGAAGCACAGGAAAGGACGATCCCACTTCACAAAGAAACAAGCTTGCCTGACGCTGAAACACCACTGTTCAGCACTATTGACTTTCTTTCGATGCTGAAACACCACCATTCAGCACTCTTGACTTTCCTCCGATGCTGAAACACCACCGTTCAGCACTCTTGACTTTCCTCCGATGCTGAAACACCACTGTTCAACACTCTTGACTTTCCTCTGTGCCGAAACACCACTGTTAGCAATTCGTTTCCTTTCCTTCATTACTGAAACACTGCTACCACCAACCCCATACCTAATACCATTTTTTCCGCCATTTCCTCACTATTCTTCATCGACGAAACAACACCGTCCAGCAATTGTTTCGCCTTTTCTTTTCCGTTGCTGAAACACCATTGCCAACAACTTTTCATCATTTTTCCCGATGCTAAAACACCACTGTTCAGCACTTTCTGTTCTTCCTACTGCCGAAACACTACAGTCCGGCAACTTCTCACTTTCTTCATCGACGAAACAACACCGTCCAGCAATTGTTTCGCCTTTTCTTTTCCGTTGCTGAAACACCACTGCCAACAACTTTTCATCATTTTTCCCGATGTTGAAACACCACTGTTCAACACTTTCTATTCTTCCTACTACCGAAACACTACAGTCCGACAACTTCTCACTTTCTTCATCAATGAAACAACACCGTCCAGCAATTGTTTCGTTCTTCTCTGTTGCTGAAACACCACTTTTTCAACATCATCTGTCAGCAAGATTTTACGCTCTCATACTATAGTTCGTCCTTCCAGCTAGAAAATCCCTGATACAATTCATAAATTAAAGTCTCCGCTACGACTGCTGAACATGCATGATATTTTATTTGCAGAATGAATCAAAAAGGTAAGGCGAGGTATGTAAATTTTATGTAATTTAGTTAGGCTATAGTTAATAAGAAGAATCTAAAATCATTATGACCACTCAAGTGCAATCATTACTAGCCGCACTTGACGGGAGGGGAGTACACGTCAAATCTTTGATACCATCATTTCACACAAATTCACTGTCGCCATTCCTATTTCACCACCCTTTCGCGTATTTCACCACATTTTGCATAACGTCGCTCGGAAAACTCACTCTGCGCAGAAGTTGATACTCAAACTCTTTGACGTTGTATCTTACCGAGCTGATAGCCATGGGAGGCTCTATCATATGGAACGAACCCGCCACCACAGCGCTGTTAGAACATTATCCAATAGCTTACCAAATCTTTCAGCAGGCAGGATGGCTCAGTTACTTTCAGAGACTCCAGGGGTATAATGAACAACAGGTCCTGCAATTCGCCCAAAACCTACAGGAAGACCATTTTGTCGTCTAAGGGATCCGAATTCCAGTAACAGAAGAAGATATTGCATAGGTCTCAGGCCTCCCTATCGACGACACTCGCATGTTCAGTCGTAAACATATCATTCAGAATGCCCAACAAAACTTCTTCTTTCCAGAAGAACGAATTGTACTTAAAGGCAGAGGTGTTCAACTCAGCTCATTTCCACCTCCATGGCCGGAAGTTGCAAGATTCATCAAGCATTACCTAACCTGCGAGGGCCGATACCATGTAGTTTATCAGTACGACTTTCTTCTGTTATCTCATTTAAGGCATAATAGACGGGTCAATATTCCTTATTATTTGCTGGGCTGCCTGAAAAATATGGCGCATTACTGCAGAAAGGCTAAAGATCCAACCCTTTCAATCACCCATCACTGCCTTGTCCAACTACTCATCCAAAGGGGTTTTTGCCAACAAAACCTTCCATTAAATAACCCGCCCATAAACCCCCAAGTAGCTGCCGAAATTCCTGAAAATCTCCAGGAGCAGCAACCGCAAAATCCCCCAGATTCCCCAGAAGTACCCAATAGCCCGACCACATAACCAACCAGACCAATCGATTCCCCTACCATACCAAGCCCACCTCATACCTTACCAGAATCATCCACCCCTGCCCTTCATATTCTTAGTGATGATTCTGAGCCGGATAATTCCCCCTGCCCCATCATTGAAGAAAAACCCCCACGAAAAAGAAAACAAATTCCCGTCTTTCCACCCTTCTTATGAAAAAAGTGAACAAGGGCCTCAACAAGGCCACCCATTATTACCACTACCCTAGATCCCCAACCCATTCGACTGACACCCCGTAAACCTCCAACCTCCCAAATCCCGGGATCTTTGCCTATCCCACCCACGGGCACTAAAACACAAGAACCAGATGCCCAGGGTAGTGCACCATCATCTCTTTCAAACCCCGTAGCTGAAACACAAGAACCAGCTACCCACTCAGTGGTTGAAACATAAGAACCAGCCATAGATGTCACACAAGAACCAGCTACGGCTGAAACACAAGAACCGACTGCTGATATTGAAATTGAGATACAGGAATTAGAGGCCCTGGGTGTTGCAACACTACTCTCCTCAAATAAGGTAGCTGAAACACAAGAATCAACTACCCATTCAATGGCTGAAACACAAGAACCAGCCATAGCTGTCACACAAGAACCAGCTACGGCTGCAACACAAGAACCAACTGCTGATATTGAAATTGAGATACAGGAATCAGAGGTCCAGGGCGCTGCAACATTACTCTCCTTACATCAGGAAGATGAAACACAAAAATAAGCTGCCATCCATGTAGCTGCTCCACGAGAACCAGCTAGTGAGGCTATGACTGTCACACAAGAACCAATCATCCCTCAACTAGAACCAACAATGGCCTCTGTCTTGCAGGAAAACGAGTTTTTAAAATCTGAATTGGAAGCATATAAGCAAGAACTAACCAGGGCAAAGGAAGCATATGAGAAGGAACTAAATTTGTACACCTTAGCTCGTATAGCAACCTTGTCAGAGGGGACTGCAGAGAGCCTGTGTAAAGAATACATGTGTTGTCAATGTGGGGATATTTACTATCAGGCAGGCTATAAGGTAACTCAAGTCCCAATATCAGGAGCTCCTCCTACTCCTTCAACTTTTGTAGTCAAGGAAGAACCTGCTGTCACACAAGAACCAGCTGTAGCTGTCACACAAGAACCAGCTACAGCTGAAACACAAGAACCAGCAGGCCCTCCCAAATTTAAGACTGAGCCCTGCACTGCAACAAATGAAGCTCCTGCCTTTGTCAACAAAGCTGTACAGACAATGCCTATGGAGGAATTTACACCTCCCAGCCAGATCAATCTCCCCACTTTTGTGGAACAATCTACCCAGACCGTATCTCATCCCACTACTTGCAGCGCTGAAACACAGACCCAACTATGGGATGAATATGCAGCAATACAAAAATGGAAGAAAGAGTATGCTACAACACAGGCCAAAAGCCTGCAAGAGCACAGACAAATCTGGATAAATCACACTTTCTCAAATTGGGAAGTTCTAGAGCAGACACGTCAGAAAGCTTGTTCCCTGAAGAAATAGAACAAAGAATTGAAAGGCAAAATGGCCCGGGTATTTGACCTGACACAAAAGCTATTGGCTACAAGGAAACCATCTTGTAACTATTCCTTGTTCCTTATGGAGTGACTCACATGGTTTCAGATCAAAACAATTATAGAAGGCAAATCCTATGCAGTACTACACCCAACAGATTTTGTTAAAACTTTCACAGAAGCATCTGCTAAGGATCAGCACCTCCTTTGTGAGGCATATTTCCAAAACGAAGCCATTCCTGAGAACATGCAGCTGAACCTTATTCCTCTTGTAGGGGACATCCAGCTTTGGGCATTTGCTTCCTTTCTCCACAATCAAATCATTTGGCAAGATGACTTCATGGCTGCTAAACACAATGAAGACAACCACCTTCTATGGATAAGACCAGAACCACAGAATGCAGCCACCTTTGTCACAGAATATCACGAGTTCTTAAAGAAACCAGGGGTGACTGAACATGTTCAACAACTACAATCAACAATGCTCTAGGATTGTCAGCACTTCATCAGAACCATAGAGGTTGCTGCCCTACAGGCAAATGACTTGTTTTGGCAGCAATCCACTGAGAAAAGACAGGAATACAATCCTTTCAGCCCCACGAACCTTGAGGTAGCAATCTGATCCAGGTGGATATCGGGGGCCACCCACCTTTTCCAAATGGCTCAAAACAGTTTTCTGGCCATTTTGGCAATTTACTATTTTTAGCAGGTTTTAACTTCCGGGGCCATTTTGAGGGCCTAAATGAAGTTTTTTCAAGATC
>ML804730.1:112328-137477 GCA_009831015.1 Picea engelmannii
ACTTTTGGCGCTTCATCTCCTAGGTTTAGGTTTTTTGGATGTCTAGGACTTTTGGCATTCCCGATTATTGTAAAAAGGCCTCTAGAGCCTCATTGTAAACATCTTCTTGCGAATGCGAGTAGCCGTCACATCTCTTCTCAGAGATAAGCTGCCACCATTCTAGCGAGTCTTTCACTCTGTATTTTTACATTCTCTGTACATTTATTTCATTAATAGAAATCGTGTATTACTGTATCTCTATGTTTATGGTTGCATCTCTGATATATTTCTGTTATATTACTGGATATACACGATATCTCTGTGCCTTTCTTTATTATATCTCCGCTCTCATTTCGTACCGAAAATAATCCGGATCACAATCTCCAGGGTACCTAACTACATCCAGTGTGCTCAGCAATTGGCTGAAAACTGGATAGGGTACCGGTTTTATTTTCCTATCCTCTGGTTGCCAATAGAAAGATATCAAATTAAGTATAAGCTGCCCAAGAAGACAGAAACAACAGCATGGAAAAGATTACAGCGGGTCCAAGGGTTCAGAACACCAATGGACAGTACCTCCCAGAGCTATTACTTGAGTAACTTACACGCTCAGAGTCGGTATCTAGACTCTGATTCAGAGTGAAGTTGCCTGAGGACATGCAACACCTTGAGTTGGGGGGGATGTTAGGACCACACAATGCACCTTTTTGCCCATACTTTTTGCCACTATTATACTCTTGTTCACTCACATTTAAACTCATATCATCACTTTATCTGATCATTCCAAAGGTATACAACGTCCCTTCTCATTACTATACATTTAATCTGTTTTGCATAATATTTTACATCACTCTCGTACTTAACTATTGATTAGAAATGTATAAGTGCTGAAATAGTTCAAACTGCAGATTAGCATTTGAGGCCTGTTGTTGAAACAACAATTCACAGAAGTTGTTACATAGTCCAGGGTTGTAGATGCTGAAACACAGAGTTGTCACACAGTTCAGGATTGTAGATGCTGAAACACAAAGCTGTTACACAGTCCAGGGTCGCAGATGCTGAAACACAGAATCGACGATGCTGAGTCCATGGTCACGATGCTGAAACATAAGGGAAGTCGTTACACAGTCAGCAGTCAACAACAACTCTACAACAATTGCACCGTGAGCTAAGCACCAACCATCGCCCCTACATGAGAATGCTGAAACAATCAAGAGTGCAAATCTCGTGGCTGAAATAACCCGCGATTTGTGGTGCTGAAACAACATAAGCAACAACAAGAAAGAACTGTTACTCCAGCCGTAACAACAACACCTCATTCAACACTTGTAATAGCATTTTGTTACACGAGACTAGGACATCCTATTCTGGTTTAGAAAGTTGATCTGACTAAGAATAGGACTGAGATATACATCTGTAATGTTTTGATCAATTGTATTGAAGGGATTCCCTCTTTAAATAAGAGGAAATCACCATTCGAAAGGATCCAAGTTTTATGTATTAAGAAAGCTTCAGAGAGGAGGACGTACTTCATTTTTCTAGATTGTAATATGATTCATTGATAGATGAATAAAAGACTGTTTTGAGCATCCTTTTCTAGCTTTTCCGTCTCAGGGGAATCTTGTGAGAAGGCAGGGCCCACCTTCTTCACAAGATTCACCCGTTAGTGTTATAGTGTGTGTTAGTGTAATTTCTGTTCAAGCCTTGATTGACTTTTGTTTTGCTGAAACACTACTATTAATGAATTCTGCTTTGCTGAACACTACTGAACTCTGTCTTGTTAAGAGCTTTGTTTTATGTTACATTGTTTTCACGAAGTTCATAATCATTTCAATTATCAATCCTGTGTGATGAATCTATGAGGCTCTGCTAAATCAGAGACTAGAGCTAAGGGTTCCTGCTTAATGAAAGGGATTAAGGGTTATGTTCTCTGTTAGAAGTAATCAGCTTCCAGCTATTTTTCCTGAGTGTGAAATCAGAGACTAGAGCTAAGGGTTCCTGCTTAATGAAAGGGGCTAAGGGTTCTTCTCTCTGTTAGAAGTAATCAGCTTCCATTTATTTTTCCTGAGTGTGCAATCAGAGACTAGAGCTAAGGGTTCCTACTTAATGAAAGGGATTAAGGGTTCTGTTCTCTGTTAGAAGTAATCAACTTCCAGTTATTTTTCCTGAGTGTGCAATCAGAGACTAGAGCTAAGGGTTCCTGCTTAATGAAAGGGATTAAGGGTTCTGTTCTTTGTTAGAAGGTAGTCAGCTTCAGTTATGAGTATGCTAATCAGAAACTGGTACTAAAGATTCCTGCTTGATGAAAGGGATTAAGGGGCCTGTTCTCTGTAGATAGAGTGAGTCTTCTATGCATTAATGTTTTCATGAAGGTGTGTTAATCAGAAACGAGGTGCTGGAGTTCCTGCTTGGGAATAAGGGTCCTATTCTCTGGTTACAGAATAGTGGTTCTTTCCTGTTGCAGTTGTTATTTTAATGTAATCCAGGATTCTTAGATTAATATTTACAAGCTCTGCAATAGGTAGGTTTCTTTCCTGTGATTCAAGTCAGAACTTCAGTTTATTCATGACAAGTGTGATTAATATAGTTTCCTTTACTACAACTATAGGCTGCTTTTGGAATTGAGCATATATAGTGTGTGGTTATCTTTGAAATAACAGACTTCCCTGGGTTGACAATTTATGTAGCACTTGATTGTTTGAGCTAATTAAGCAATTATAGTGACCAACACCCTTATTATCCTGAGAGAATGGACCATGGTCCATTGTCGAAGTTTATTACACTATGAGAGGATCCATAATGGAAAGTTTAAGTATGGAGAAAAAAAAAACATTACCCTTGAGAGGCCCCCCTAGTAGTATCCCTTTTCCTTAGGCAATGAAAACATGGGACTAGGGCACATAAGCTAACCACTAAGGTGAAACAAGGTAACTGACAAAATTTCCAAAACCAGTGATCCATTATCCAACTTCAACCAAAGATCCTCATCCACATGCTTGACAAATTAAGCACATCACCTTGCATGAAATAAGGACTAGCATACCTCATGGAAACGATGGATTAACATCTCCCATACTCTGGGTTGCTTGAATGTGATGAGCCTTGATTGGCATGTAGCTGTAAAGGTGGATGGGGGGGGGGGGTTGTTGGGATGCCATTTGTGGATGTGTTGATCATCATCATGGTGGGGATCATGTTATTCATTATGGGACATGAGACATGATCTCTTCTAGTTACTAGTAGACATGGGGGGGAAATAGGTCCCAGTTTGGAAAATTAGGGTTTGAAATATTCTAGATCCATGTTGAGGCATCAAATGTAAATTTTTGGTGCAAAAAAATTGGAAATTCCAAAATCTATTCTACACATTGAGACCTTTCCAATGGTGTGAGAATCACACTAATTAGAGTATGGATGGAAAATGTATTCCTCTCACAAGTTGACCTATTGTGTTGTCCACCATGGTATGAGAGAATGCCATGTCATCCCCCGTTACTCATGCATACGGGGCTAGCCACATATGGAATTTCAAGAACATTATAGAAGGTACAAAACCTTATCACAATTGAGGGTTGAGGAATTCAAAACCCTACCCCTATATGACTATCAGGATATGTTTAATACTGGGCCACTAGGAGGAGAAGGGGTTCCATTCTATGCTATTGTATTTTGTTCCATAGCAGAGAAAAACAATTGGGAATGGGAAAATTAAGAGTATAACATAGGGGGTTAATTTTCTATAGAAACCTAAGAGGACACAAGTCTCATGTAGCTTTATAAAGAGTTCCTTCTCCTTTGTACTTGCATTATTTCCATACCAGATAAAAGAGAGTAGAACAACCTCACTTTCTAGCTGAGTTTTATCCCATAAGGTTTTCTCAGAGAAAATATTTGTTTTATTTTGTGGATGGTGTGTGATTGTATTTTAATATTCTCTATTTTTTGCATTTTATCTATTTCATGCATAAGAATAAAATCAATAACTAAAGATTTTGGAATCTAAAGGAATTTAACCTTCATAGCCTAGATTATAGTTTTATTTATTAGATCTATTGTGATGAATTGTTCTAGTGGAATATCCATGGCAGTTTAAAGATCATATTGGTATTAGAGAAGGTTTAATTTGGGTATTTGTGGGAATTTGTAGGATCCAGAAATAGGATTAAAGAGAAGTCAATGAAACCCTATCCATGGAAAACGAGTCTATTCATAACAACCCTCGAGATCTAGAAGAAGAAATATTTGATAGGTTGGAAGCACAGGTCAGCGATATCAACTGCAATATGAACCTCCTCATGGTGACTCTAGAAAGAAATATCATATCATTTAGAGAGGTTGGAGGCTCTAATTGAAGATCAAATCAGAGGGGAAATTGGGAGATAATGAAGACCTAGGAAAGGAGTCGTAGAAAGAACCCGATAAAGAGAAGACAAGTTTGAGTGTCATTAACTCTTCATAGTCATTATTCAACATGGAAGAGAAAGTACACATAAATCCATATGAAGGTGATATCAATGCATTAAACCAAATGATTATTTGCAACAGCTAGAAATTTTTGTTAGTGTTCACCATCTAGATGAAGAGAAAAATATTTCATTTGCTAGATTGAAGTTATAGGGCCATGCTTTAACCTGGTGGGAAATGCATGTGGAAACACTTAGACTGGAGGGTGATCCACCAGTAACTAGGTGGGAGGAATTCAAAACCCTCATCAAGTCCTAATTCTACCCTATCAGGTATGTAGAGGACCAATGGATCCATTGGCACTACTCTAGTTAGAGGCAGGGGAAAAGTGTACAAGAGTACACCACCAAGTTCAGAAATATGGCCATAATGATGGGTATCTCTCCCAAGAATCAAGATGTACTCTTGAATTATTTGGGGGGTTTAAATAGTCATATATAAAAGTAGGTGATTCTATTAAAGCCAAGGATAATGGATGAGGTGTGTGTACAATACTTGGAAAACATACACCAAAAGAAGGGAAGGGGAGCCATGTGGTTCTAAGCAGAAAGAGCACCAGGGATATTCCAAGGAGGGGAAGAAGAAGTGGAAATGGGAAAAAGATAAGAAGACAACAACCACTACACATAAGTGCAAACATCCTAGAAACCATTTCAATCATTGCAACATTGATTGTGACACTGAGGAAAAGAGCTTGAAACTACATCCAGAGATGAATTTGAAGAACCACAAGAAGGATGGAAAGAAAAAGAACATTATAGCCACAAATTCAAGTAATCCAGTTGAAATTATCTTTGATGTGGATGGAAATATTTTTTGCACATATGTGCAAAAGAAGGTGAATGTGAGTATCCTTCATCACCATGAAGAGAAGGAGATGACCAAGCTCTTCCACATCAAGATTCAGGTCAAGAAGACCAATATAGATGCTCTGTTTGACTTTGGTTCACAAGATAATATCATAGAAATGGACTTGGTTAACAAGTTTGTATTGGAGTTTCACGATCATCCTAACCCCTATCAATTAGGTTGGGTAAACAAGGAAGCATAGATCAAGGTAAAAACATGCAATATTAAATTTTCTATAAGTGTTGATTTTATAAGTGAAGTAGAATTGGATGTATTACCACTGGACATATGGGAGGTGGTGTTTGGAAGCCCCTACATGTATATGAAAAAATATAACTTCATGTGGAGAGCCAACCCATACCTCCTCATTAAGGATGTTAGTGTCCTATAAATAGGTTTTTAGAGTCTGAGTTGAGTTCAATGTGTGTTATAAGATAAGGTCATTCCTTGGTCTTATAAAGACCATGGAACTCTCTCTTAGGTGAAAATGATTTATGAGTCGATAGGTTTTTTGGTTAAATAGCAATAAAATGCTTAAATAGGGTCTTATAATAAAGTCTTAGGTCATGCCCCCGGGGGGCAGCTCAATTGGCGAGTGTCGTGAAAATGAAGTTCCATGAGGTTTTGAGTTCAATTCCCCCCGACTTACCTTGTGTGCCGCGTAAGGGGCATCGTGGGCACTCCTGGAGGTTATAGTGGTAGCGGTTGGATAACATGGCCACGTGTAACGCGAGCACGTGCCCAACTAGTTGTTGATTCCTCCAGACACAAAAAAAAATAAAAATAAATAAAAAATAAAAAATAAAAAAAAATAAAGTCTTAGGTCATGTCAAATAAGTCACTTTGTCATTGGTGTCCATTTTTTCCTAAAGGGATATGGGTTTTCATGCCATCAAAAAGTCATAATGAGGGATCATGTGAGTCATTCATAAGCAGTTAGAGTCAAGTCATGTCAAGTACAAATCATCTCATGAAGACAAATCAATTTATGGCATGTGACATCATAAAATGGTTAGGCGCTACAAAAGTATCTACACAACCTCCTAATGTTGCGCAAATTGGTAAAAAGGTACAACAAGGTAATCATTGGCATTAGAGGTGGTTCAAATCGTGTTGGGAATTCAAAAATTCTTATTTTCCATGCAACAAGCCTTCCAAGCACCATTCTTCCTTTCAAATCGAAATATTTCACTCAAGATCGTTGCACACAGACTGCAGGGCTCATTGCATTTCAAGTGCTGCGCAATTTTTTGTGCACAAACTGCAGGGGAGGCTACATTACATTATTGCGCAAATTCACTGTGTACCTCCTTCTTTCCCTCTTGTGCCCCATAACTATTGGTTTCAGATTCTTGGTTGATGTTCAATAGGAAGACCTTTCTTATGAACTCAAGGATCTATTTTTTTCCCTAAAACACAAAGCCATAAACTTTTCTTGCACAAACCCTAGCTTTCCCTTTCACTGCATATCTTCTTGTGATGCATTTTCATCCTGCAAATGATCCTCGCATATCATTCTCACAAGAAAACCAACATACACCAACATCATCGCGACTCTAGAAGGAAGAAAGAAGACTACCAAGGGAGGTGACATTGTCATATTCGAAACTCAAGATCTAAAACTTGTCAATGTAGATACAATAGTCATGGTTGCATTTGAGCAAGTCGGGTGTATCATATTTTGTGAAAAACTCCAAGGATACAACATGCAGGTCACCAAGGATTTTTCATTGAGTTTTTATGGGATTGGAGCCAAGGTGGGAAACATTCAATTTCAAGTTTCTGAAGATACCATCGTTGTTGTAATAGAAATTCCTTCTCATGGAGAGAAATGGTTTAAAGGTATCCAATTAGTTCTGTATTTTTATCATGAATTTTTGAAGATTGAGTTTAGAGACACAGACTTTGGAGCCACAATACCCAAGGAATTATTATCAGAAAATTATAGTAGGTTATTGAGGGTAATTCAAAGATTTTTCACGTGTGAGGGAAGGTTCACTAGGGTTTACCAATATCACATCATACTTTTGATGCATTTCATTGGAAGGGAACCCTTGAACTTTCCCTATTACCTCTACAAAATCCTAGGGAATATGGATTACAAAGTACAAGAAAGGAAAGACTGGGTTGAATCCAGTCTTTTTCATTTTTCACTGATAAAATTGTTGGTGCTAGAAGAACTCAGGAAAAATAATGTGACTTGGGAGTTTTTATTAACTTCATCAAGGATGGAAGATGAGTCTTTCAACATTCCCCAAAGTAGGATAGATACCCCTTGATCTGTAGAAAAACGCATCACATTTGTCCCTGAGATTTTTTTCAATAAGAGCACAAGAGAAATTGAAGAACATGCAATGAGCCAACAAGCCAAAAAGAAAGGGAAAAAGATCCAATTCTCTTCATAAGTGGTTGAAACTCCTAGTAAAAAATAATTATTTCCATGCACACATCACAAGAACCTAGTGACTCTCCAGAGGCCATCACAAAACCAGCTCCATCAGATGACAAAGATAGGTTGATCATGGATTTGCAAGAATAGTTGAAGAAGGCCCATTTTTTCATAGCACAACTACAACATGAGAACATAGAGATGAATAAGAGATCCCTAGAAGAAGCTTTCAAGAAATATACCCCATTGATAGGTGAAAAATAAGTTCTAACAACTCCAACAGGTTCCAAAATAAAAGGTAAAGGGAAGGTAGTGGAGCAAATTCCAGAGGTGAAAGAAATACCTAGGTCCAGTGTTCCTTTGACAAGATCCTCAGCCAGAAAGTTGCAGTCTCAAGAAGAAACTCTTGCAAAGAGATAGCCAACTGAAACAAAAAAGAAGAAGACTACCCATGGTGAGGGTCAACATACTTTCAACAGGCTAACAAAACAACTGAGAGAAGAACAAGATATGATAATCCAGCTAAGGGAGGAGAATAGAAGACCAAAGATGAAATTTACAGAAATATTAGATGATTGTGAACCTGTAATAGACAATGCTATATTCATGGTGAGAAGAAACCTGCCACTACATATGAAATTGAAGAAGATGTACCAAAAAAATTTTACTTTGAGGAAAGAGAACATGACTATGAAGAAAAACTTGCATCAGGTGAATATCAGAAAGAAAGGCAAGCTTGATTTGCTTGTTAAAGAAACAAAGATTTGTATTTCTGGAGTAGGTTCATCATTTTTGTATTTTTTCTTTTTGTCATAAAATACATCAAAACCATAATTTGAAGAGGTGGAAGAGTTTCTAGAGCTCCCAATCATCATCATGAGGCCACAATCACCATAATTCATCATAATCTCTCAGCCAAAGTAAAAAAGAATGGACATAATGCAAAAAGGGGGTTTTGTTTCGCAAGTCTGTTGCGTTTTTGCTGTAGGTTCTTATTGTGCAATGACCTTGCTGCACAATTGTGACAGAGTATCCAGAAGGTGTCCAGATCAACATAGACAGGTCAACAAAGGTGCCAATTCATATCCAATGAACACCAATATTGAATATCATTATATTAGGGACTCAATATTTGTTTTTGCCAATTTGTCATGATGTAATTAATGAGTCAAGTTTGACTACTTCCTTTCAGTAGTTAGTTCTAATTTTGTTTCCAACATATATTCTAATCATATCTTAACTTAGATAGGCATTTGAACTCGAATTTTTTAGGATATAAGATGTATTTCCTATATATTTTGATATCTTTCATAAACTCATGGTTGGAGAGTGAGTGAGAAGGTGTTATTGACTGCATATTGTAAGTTTTTTTGAGATTAATAAATTTTGAGACCAGAAGTACCTGGAACTTGACATCAGATATACATGTGATTGTTACTTTTTTATCCTTGCACTTTCTTTGTGTATGCAATCTCACTGTTGAATCTATTTATGTTCTATGTTTTCTTCTATATGTTAAGTTGAAATATGTGTACATGAATTCATTTGAAATTGATGCTCTGTTGCATATATTTTTAATTATTTTTTTGCTATAATCACCTTGGGATTCATCCTTGATAGATACCCCAAGGGATTAATGTCCTCTTTCTGTCATTTCTACCACAACTACATCTAATTGGTATAAAGAAGTGTTTTCTATATTGCCTCTGATAATCCATTTTCCAAATCACCAAGTGTCCAACAGTTTGTGATCTTTGACCTATGACCCCATTCCCTAAAGGAATTTTCATCTTCTTTGTCACCAACTCTATAAACCCTATTTTTTCTAGAGATGTAGCCTTTGAGTTAAAATCAAATCAATCATTTTCAGTGATTGATTTGAAAGAGAGAGCCCTCTCTAGGTTGGAAGGGATAGCTTCGAGCCTCAAGTTGGTTTTTGGTTACCTCTGTTATTTTCTTCCTCAACAAAAATCAATTTACAGAGTGATAACAAAGGACAAGAATTCCTTCATCATTAACACACACAAATGCAAAGAAAAAATTTCACTAGTAAGTGCCGATAAAGCTAATAAATTGACTAGTTCTAGCAAGAAATATGTTTTACTTTTCCTAAGGGAAAAACAGCGTAGTGAAGAGTCGTTAAATATTAAAGACATCCTCAGAAGGATGTACTAAGGAGAATAAAATTGAATTGGAGGAGTTTCTAAAGGAATACATGGGGGTGTTCTAGGAGCCTAAAGGGATACCACCTAAGAGGGAAGTTGAGCACGGAATCCAATTATTTCCATACTCCCCCTTGTCAAATATTGGGATGTATAAACCATCCATTATGGAAGCAAACAATGGAAATAAATAGTTGCAGTAGTTGTTGGTGCAAGGTGTGATTTGACCAAGTAGCTCACCTTGTGGGTCACCCATAATAATTTTGACCAAGAAGGATGGGACTTGGAAAATGTGTATCGATTACAGGTCATTCAACAATATTACACTGAATAATCAGAACCATTTTCCCATGATTAATGATCCATTGGATCAGCTGCAGCATGCGAAGTACTTCACTAATATGGATTTGAAATCAAGATATCACCAGGTATGAGTCAAGGAAGAAGACACCTAGAAGAATATCTTCAAGACAAGGAAATGTTTTTACGAGTGGTTGGTTATTTTATTCATTTTTTGCAATGCAACAACTACATTTATGAGACTGATGAATGGTGTTTTACACCATTATCTATAGTGCTACTTGAGAGGATCACATATCACATATTATGCAGGTGTTTGAGACCCTGAAGAAGCACCAGTTGCTGTCTAATATAAGGAAATGTGAGGTTTCTCAAAAATCTTTAGTGTATCTGAGGTATGGGATCAGTGGAGGCAAGATCAAGATAGATCCCACTAAGATGGAGGACATCATGAAATGGCCAGTTCCTACAAATTGCACATAAGTTAGGAGCTTTGTTGGGGAAACAAAATAATTGCGGAAGTTCATATATTCATTTTCAACAATAGGTGCACTACTCCATGAAATAACAATAAGTAGTAAGATTTTCCAGTGGGGAAGTAATCAATACAAGGATTTTGATGAGATGAAAAGAAACATCATTCAAGCACCAATGCTCGTACTACCAAACTTGTATAATCCCTTCGAAGTAGATACATATGCAAGTGGGTATTCCATGGAAGTAGTCTTGATGTAAGGAGGAAGGCATGTTTGCTATCATTCTAAATTATTTCATGGGGTGGCCCTCAACTACCCTACCTATGACAAGGCGATCTACGCCTTGAAATAAGCTATCAAAAAGTGAAAGCATTGTCTGATGCGCAAGGAGACCATAATCCAAACAAATCACCAATCACTCCAGTATTTGTAGGCTCGTAGTAATTTAAAACAAAACATGCACTACAAATGGATGGGTTTCTTACAAAAATTTAATTTCATCATAAAGTATAAGAACAGTAGCAAAAACAAGTTGGAATACATGCTTTCATGACCACCCACATCCAAAATTACATCTTTGGGAACTCTGATGCACATGGATCCTTTTACCCATGATGGATATAGAGAGACATACATAGAATATGAGGACTTCAAGGAGGTGTTTCAATAGCCACAATGCCAAACTCATATAGAATAAGGTGACAACAAGGCTGACTATCATTTCCAAAATGGTATACTCTACAAGCTCGACAAGCTTTGTGCTCCTAAAGGGGAACTATTGAAACTTATCAAAGAGGCTCACACCTCCAAGGTTGAATGACATTTTAATGTTGGGAATATAGTTTCCAACTTATAGAGGTATGTGTACTGGTCCATAATGCAAGAATAAGTAGCACAGTATATTAGAGGATGTATACGTTGTTGTACCAAAAATCCCAGTAATAGGAAGCAAGGTCTATAACATCCCTTATTGGTACCCACTAGACCTTGCAAAAGTATTTCCATGTATTTTATGGGTGGTTTACCAACCATGCAGAAGGGACATGACTATTTATTTGTGGTATTTGATAGGTTTAGCAAAATGCACATTCTCATGCCTTGTAAAAAGACCATCAAGGGACAAGAAGCAACAAACTTGTTCTTTGAACATGTCTGGGTACACTTTGGGATACTAAGGAGCATCACATCAAATAGGGACACCATAGTTCTTAGTTCCTTTTGGACTACATTGTGGGAGAATATGGACACTAATCTCAAGAGGTTTACAACATTCCATCGATAGACAGATGGGAAGACAGAAGTAGTCAACAAGAATTTGGTATTGTAGCTTTTGATGGGTTAAAATCAGAAGCATCTGAAGAACTGGGATGAAAATATGATTTATATACAACACTCTTATAATAGAGTAGTCCACACTTCTATTAGTAAGTCACCTTTTGAAACTTGCTTTGGATATTTTCCACCTTCACCCTTAGATGTTGTATATGAACAACAATGAGGGGTGAGAGAGGACCTCACAGGAGATGCATCAAAAGAAAAAAAATTGTTGAGAAGATCAAGAAGATCCATTTCCAAGTACATGAGACATTGAATAAGTCATAGGAAAAGTACAAGGCTAGACATGACCAACAGAAAACAACGAGAACAATTAAAGTGGGAGACAAATTATGGTTACAATTGAATAAGGAAATACTATAGGGTCCTGATAAAAATATCAAGTCTCTGTGATATGGTCCTTTCGAGGTATTGGAAAATGTGGGAGATAATTCCTATAGACTCAGTCTACCCCCATAGATGCACATTTACTCAATAGTGAATGTGGAGAATCTCAAACCCTATGAGCCTTCCATGTTGGATCAGTAGGAGGAGCAGGTCATAACTTCCATAGAGGACTTAGCACTAGATTCTTAGGCAATATAGTGTAGGACAAAATTTTATAGAAGAGGTCCAGAACTACAAGACATGAGCAATATGATCTTGGGTAGATTGGGTTGAAATGAAAACTTTCAGTAAAAGAAAAATGGTACTCTAGGGAGAAGGTAGAGGAAAAATTTCATCACCTCATTCTGTAGATATTTTGAGGACCAAAATACTCCCTAAATGGGGAGGTATGATTCGTATTGGATCATTCTACTATTTTTCATCTATCTTGATGCTTTCAAAGTGGAAAAAATTGGAGGAATGAACTTATAGGGTCATTTTAATGGTAGGTCCTGATTTAGAAAATTAGGGTTTAAAACTCCTGATTTAGAAAATTAGGGTTTAAAACTTTTCAGAGACATTTTGAGGCATAAAATGTCATTTTTTGGTGCAAAAACAACTAGAAGGTCCTAAAAGTGTTCTGCACACCGAGACATTTCCAGTGGTGCAAGAATTTCCCCAATCAGATTCTGTATGTGAAAGTTATGCCTCTATCAAGTTGATCTACCATGTTGACTACCATGGTACAAGAGGATGCCATGTCACCCCCCATTACTCATGCATATGGGGCTAGCCACATATGGAATTTCAAGAAGATTATAGAAGTTCAAAAATATTATCAAAATTGAGGGTTAGGGAAGTCAAAATCCTACCCATATATGGCTATCAGACTATGTTAAATACTGGGACGCTAGGAGGAGAAGGGGTTCCATTCTATGTTATTATATTGTGTTCCATAGTAGAGTAGAATAACTTTGAGTGGGAAAATTAGAGAGAATAATGGAGGGATTTAATGTTTTGTAGCATCTTAATCAGCCACAGGTCTCATGTAACTTTATAGAGAGTGAATTCTCCTTTGTACTTGCATTATTTCCATACCATGCAAAATAGAGCATAGTAGCCTCACCTTCTAGCTAGGTTTTCTCCCATAAGGTTTCCCAAAGAAAATATTTGTGTTATTTTGTGGATGATGTGATTGTGTTTTATTGTTCTATATTTTTCTCATTTTATCTATTTCATGCATAAGTAGAAAATCAATAACTCAATATTATGGAATCTAAAGGAATTTAACCTTCATAATGTATATTTCAGTTTTATTTATCAAAACTATTGTGACAAACTATTCCAGTGGAATATCCACGATAGTTTACAGATCACAATATTTCATATAGTAGGATGGAGTATTTGATAGGGAGAGGTTCACATGAATAAATAATGGGGAGTATGAAAATAATTTTCCATGGATTTGCGACCTGAAAACCAAAGAATTGGCTGGTAATGAGAGAAACTAGAATTGGCTAATTGTTTAATGATTGAGGCCAAGTGTAGGAGAAGAAGAAATGTGAGAGACCATTGTGTCATATAGAATCTTGTAAATTGTTGTAATGTATTTGGATAAAAAATAACATGAATACATTAATGTTACATGTTATCTATGTGATGAATATGAATGCATATTATATTTGTGTTAATAGATCATCCATACAAGAAGATGTTGTTGGGTACAAGAGTTGTGTAGAGAGAAGTTTGTGTGAAGACTTGTGCACTGAATATATATTTTCCTATGTAAATGGTGCATATTTATAGTTTAGTATTTTCAAGATGAGGAATATTGTGGGCCTATAACCCAGAGGTTACTAGAATAAATCTATTGCTAGTAAATTGTTTATTAGAAGGTTGAGCTATGCCTGAGTTGTTGTTATTCAAGATATGGCTCATGAAAAAGTTATTTTCCACTACAAGATAATTGTAAGTATCATGAAGGCCATGTTGGGTGCAACATGAATAAACTTTGGTTCTATAACTTACATTTATTCTTCTATGGAAGGAATTCTTTGTGTGTATGCACAAATTTTGTACTGTGGTAGTATGTGGCTGCAATGCAAATGTTTTAAGAGTCTACATTACCCAACATTACACCAAATATTTGAATTCTAATGTGAATTACTTTGATGTAGCAAGGGAGGGATGGGGTTAAATATGCCTACATCAAGTGGTATTGAAGCTAGATACAACTCTAGGATGAGAGAGATTGTTGAAATATCAGAGCTAGCTATAGTTGTGGGACGAGAAGACTACAATGGAAGAATGTAGAGGATAAATAAAAGAAAGAACCACAAAAAAGCGTGCTGGAGAAAAGAAAGAAGTCATTGAGAATAAATATGTTGAGGCTACAAGAAGTGGAAGATAGAAAATAAGGCTACATGAAGTAAAGAAAACTTAGAGGGTTATTTCTAAGAGGAAAGATAGTATCTAAGAGAATTATTGCTAGAGATAGAGGTAGTATGGGTCATGCGAGAAATTCATGATCAAATAAAGATGAAAGTTGAGGTGGAGGAAACTATGATTGTTATCGTGAGAAGAAAGGATAGTCACTTGATGTGAGCCTGGAATGTGTGGTTTGAATTTATATCTCAAGTGTTGGCTACATGAGGGACACCCCATTGAAAGTATGACATGGGAACGGAAGATATGACTCCATAGCAAGCTCCTTGACCCGAAAAATAGGTTATGAGAGGAAATTCATTTGTAACGTTTCATGGGTGGACACTTAACTCATATGTTTAGAGAAACATGTTTGTAGAAGTGTAATGGTGATAGTTGCATTGTTTCTTAGATGGTGGCTAGAGATTCATAGTGGCATTGAATCCAAGAGAAAATAAGAATGTATATAGATGAAAATGATTGTAGTATAGTATTTATAAGTGAATATGTGAAGCATAATGGTAGTGTTATAATATGTAGGAAAAATAATGAAATGAAGATGAGATTCTCTAATTACCTTAATATGATGTTTGTTGTTTTGTTTGAAGGAAGGAATGATATTGTAGCTGATAAAAAAATGTAATTTGGTGAAAAGAATATATGAACATCAATCAAAGAAGGGAAGAGAAGTGCACAAGATAATGTGAAAGAAATTGATGTTATTATAGTAGAGGAAGAAAAGAGTTGTAGAGATTGTAAATTCTAGAGGTTGTATAAGTAGAAGTGTTATAACATATTTTGACACCTCCATGTCTTGGATGCCTTGATTTGGGCACCATACCCTTCATTCATGCACGTGAGTGGTTACATACCATGCAATTACTTTGTGAGTACCAACCAAGGGACCCATTATCAAGGGGATTCTTGTATTTTTCCTTTCTTTGAAAACATTGGTACCCCCTTGATGGCCATCTTGAATATTCTTGGATTGAATGTGGGCCTACCTGTTTGGTTTTTGTCCACTCCAAATGTTCCAAATGATCCTAAAACTTCTCAAACAAAAACCTTATGTCAAGCAAGTCGAATTGATATTGAAACTTTACCTTCTTCACTAGTGAAATATGTTCCTCCTCCTTTTTCATAATCTGGTGAAAGTCTATCTCCTATTAACCAGAGGCATAAAGGGAATATAAACAAGAAGAATAATAAGAAGAGGAAAAGACAAAGGGAAAAGGCACTATCCATTACAAGTCACTAGCCATTGTAATTCATGCTAGGGGAAAGCAACTAGCCACTTCAAGTAATGCTAGGAGCGAGAATCCATTCACTGCAAGTCATACTGGAGATAGGAAACTAGCCACTACGAGTCATGCTAGGGGGAAGAAACTAGCTACTACGAGTCATGCTGGGAGTGAGAATCCAATTACTGTAAGTCATACTGGAGATTGAAAACTAGTCATTGCAAGTCATATTGGAAATAAGAAACCAACCACCATGAGTCATGCTGGGAGAAATCCACTAGCCAATGTGAGTCATGTTGGGGGCATAGATATTTCTAAGAAATCTAGATGAATATGATTCAAGCCTAAGTTAATCCCTTGTAAACTTTGCAAGGGTGATCACCTTACTCGTTTGTGCCCTACTATTCCATACATATAAAGAGTGTGGTCCCTATCTCAAGGCTCTTTTTTCTCTTGAACCAACTTTGGTTTCTCAACAACCCATTAACCATTGGTTGATGAAGTGGTAGAGCTGATGTAATCTTTGGTTGATCCCACTCTTCTTTTAGAGAGTGATGTTTCCACAAATGTTGAGCCATACAATCTTTAGTCGATCCACCATTTCTTCTTTTGTCTACTGACCATTTATTCTTCACTGCTAATTCGAAACATTTTGAATAGGGGGGGATTCCTCTCACTTATTGCATTCTCCCTCCACGTTCTAGGATGGTTTCCTCTAATTGGAATAATCTTGTTGAGCCTCACCTTCCTTATTTTTAACCCTTCCATATAAGGATTGAAGTTTACTAATACAACATTTATTGATGTATAGTAGATGAGGGAGCCTTTGCAATAATTTAATCCTCCTTGACTTTGAAATCTATGGGTTGTCCCAAGATTGTGTTAGCAACTAGTTAGTTTTTGGATTTTGACAAAAGACCCAGTGAATATTTGGGGATTATTCCTTAGTTTCCTATCATGTTATGTGGGAAGACTATCCTAGTTGATATGATCATGGTGAATGGCCCATTAGAATTCAATATTCCCCTGGGGCATGATTATGTATATGCTAGGAATGTTTTGGTGTCTACACTCTTTTGGGTGATGTGTTTTCCTCACAACATAAGCATTGTCACCATTAATCAACTTGCATATGATAATAACCATCCTTAGTCAAATTTAGACCTTGATACCCATTTTTTTCCTAGTACTTGAGTGGAATATACCCCACCATAGGTGAATTATGTGGAATCATATCATTGGTGTTCAATTTCTTCTATGAAGGAGAATTTTCACTCATGCTTGCCTTCTTGGGACACAGTCCTAGCAATTGAACATGTGATTTATCTAATGGGGGCATGCAATACCTTACTTCTTCCACTCGAATTGAAGGATTGTTATTTTCCTCTTAATTCTGATATTAGTGTTTGTGGGTCCTCAAGCCCTGGTATTTGTGAGTCTTTACTGATATATTTCATCCATTTGGGCCACTAGTCCTCCTAGTTCACATGATTTCTTGGATGTTGATTTTCCTTTGAATGAGGCTATCCTTGAAGCCATGACTATAGTTAATATTCCATGGGAATATATGCATCATTGGTTGTTGTTTCTTCATGAAATTGAGACTTTAGAGGTTGATTGTGAAATCAATCCTTGAACTAACATTTTCAAGGGGCTCTACATGAAGAAGTATTATGTGTAAGTTGTAAGGCTATGTGTTTCTTTGTATCATATTGTACTTTTAAGGTTTTTGTTTTCAATTTTATATTCTAGAGAACAAGTTGATGTCAAAGGATTATATTGGATTTATTAACTTTTGGACTAGTGTTGTTGATCATCTATATAGGGCATTGGAGGTATTTTGTTTGCTCCAACTTGATCCACACCGACATGTAACAGACTTGAAAATTGCATATAGGTTAGGTTTTCCGCCTTGCATTGTGCATTATCAGTTTCCTATTCCATTTTTTCCCTTAGTATTGACCCCATAGAGTTACAACACTAAGCCTTCTTAGCCATTTAAAAGTGTCATAATTTGTGTGGAAGAGTCTACCGATCATGGGTTCCCTAGTTAGAGCCTTGTTTTCCATTTTGGCACTCATCCTAAATTTTTCCATAGGATTGGGAGCCCTCTTATCCCCACCATGAATTCACATCAAAGACAAATTACTTCTCCTCGGTCTATTTATAACCATTAGCCACGGGGCTCCCATTTTTTACATTTTAGATTGTACTGTTGCATCACATATCACTACTTGTGCTTTTGAGCCTAATGCCCGCTACAATTCTCCATTCGTTGATTACTGCTTATGAATTCTCTTTAGGTACTTTCCTTTGGATCTATTGTTCCTTCACCTTAGAATCCTATCTCTTGAGGAAATTTCATGATGAGTGTCCATATATTGCACATCCTTCCTACATCTTTCACAGGTATGTTCCATGCACTTGAAATTGGTTTTCTTTCCATGTGACACTCATTTCCCCCACTATATTATAACATTATTTTATTCCTTTTTAGGATTTAATAACATGAAAAAGACGCAAAAATAAAATATTTTGAAAAAAGAGAGAGGGGAGAAAGAATTAAGATCCTTATTTTGGTGGCAGTAGTCCTCAGTTATGTCATCCTTGAACAAAGCACTAGTTTTGAGTATTCTACTTGATAAGTTGGGTTTTAGTATTTCGTAGGAATATGAACATTGAATTTGTTTTGTTTGTTTCTAATCATCTAGATGGTTACTCTTATAGTCACCATGGAGATTTTTTCGATACCCACTATACAGTCGTAGACTTATATCATTGTTCCACTTTGCATCAAATGTTTCCCAAGTCATTTTTTCATCATGCTTAAGCTCAAGGGTTATATTTAACCTATGTCATCCATTCCTTATAATTCTTGACTATCCATGTTAGCCTTCTCAATTTTTAGGTTGTTCTATGTTACACCAATATCTTTGTTTTTTTACTTGTGCTAGTGTGGAAGGTCCCCATTGACTTCTCACTAGTGGGTCATCCCTTATTGACTATGACACATTGTTGTGAGAGATCAGCCTAGATTCCATAGCACCATGGGCCTATTTTCATCATTGGTAGGTTACCTTGCACTTAGCAGATAACATTTCATGAATGGTTTCTGGATAAATGGTTTCCCATGTGTTTGACATCAAGACCTCTATTCACACATTGGGATTCATTCTATACCTTGGTTTCCATTTTCCTCATTGGAGGAATTCCTCACCTCTGTTAACAACTTTCATTATTGATTGTTTCTTAGAGGGTCTCTTTCATGTGTTATTTTCATCTGGTGCATGCAAGAGACATAATTAGTGGTGTGTTCTTCTAGAATTTTCCCAAAATCTTCAAATAATGTTCCTTGTGATTTATTTGTTGGATGATAGGGGATGCCTCAATGTCATTCCTCCAACTGATATTTTCCCATTGATACTAACTCATTTTCTTTAGGATCAAGATTTCTGAAAATTACACACTGTTGAGTGGGGTTTATAAGAAAAATACTTTTGTAACTCCCTAAAACCTATGTCAAAATATCTCAGCCGACTTAAATTAGTATAAAATGAGGTCTAATGGAGGGAATATCTAGTATAATTGATGCAGTAATAGAGTTATCCTCTTGCTAGAATAATCAGAGGTTGTTGTCTCCCTATGGTTTTTATGACCTTCAACCCTCAAGGAGCTCCTATTCCTTGAGTGGTTTCTCCCTTTCCTACTTTGAGGATTAATATCTCTTGGTTTTCCTCATTCTTACATGGATAATATTTTCGGATTCCCGACGCAGTCTTGAGTGGATCAAGGATGGAGGAATCTAGATGATGGTTATGGAAGCAGTCGATAGAGGACCAAGTATATATTTGTGTACATATATTTCATTCTAATTAAAATTGATATCTCTCTTATGTCCCTCCCCCAAACTCTATGTTAATGTTGAATGATTGATGTTTTTCAGTATTTGGTTAAGGTTCTAACTTTCCTAATAGTTAGTTAAGGTAGTTATTAAATGCATATCTTTTGTTTCTACCTATTAGTTTGAGAAATGTACGTGTTTCCTTATGTGTAATTTTGAAAGAATGGATAGGAGAAAGGACAAGTGGTGCGAGGTAAACTCAAAGGATTCCTCTCCAACTGAGCATTAGGACCAGTAGGTCCCTCTCATAACTAACCGATAGTTGCATCAAGTAATTATATACATACCTTGGGGATTGAATTGCATTTTTTTCTGATATGATCTGTTAATAGTCCACCCTAGTGATAGTATTAGTTTTATCCACAACAAGAATAAAAAGTGGATAAATATTCCTATAGATAAATCCTGATGCTATAATATTAAGTGGCCTACAAGAAAGCATGTGAAGCTAAAAAGAATGGGACGATAGAGAACTAGAGAAGTTGAGGCGTGGAAGGTGATGACTGATTTATAGGTCTGAGAAAGATGAAGAATCTAAGTGAGAAGCTATTGAGAAGATAAATATGTTGCTAATGAGAGAGAAAGTGTAGTATCCTCAAGAATTAAACATTTTATTTTTGAATAATTTCCATTTATGGAAATTCGTACTTAGTGTTATTAAGAAATTTAATTGTTATATTTTATTTTTATTTTTGAGCAAGAGTTAACTTGCCAAATGTCCTATTTTGATGGAAAGATGTAAGAGACATAATTTTTTAATTTATTTAATGCAGAAAATAGATGGAACAACCAGGTTAAAAATAACTGACTATGAATCTATGAGTGGGGAACATGTTTGAGTTAACTTAGAGCTAGTTTTAACAAGTGTTAGAAGTAGAGTTCTGTCACTAGCAGCCTCTAAAAATCAGGGATTTCTAAAGTTGTGAATTTCCAAGGAGGGAAATGGATTCAAAGAAAAAGTCCTAGGAAAAAGAAAAGGATATATACGACATATGTGGGAGGCAGGAGGCTCCTTAGTATGTTGTGAAGGAGATATTTGTTGTGTGATCACTCATGTGTTAGGCAAATGATTTCTGAATTGTACATAGCCATATTGGATAAGGAGTGGAGCTCAATTTGCCCTTATGGAGTCATGGTCAGGCTAGGGGGTGATCAGGACAAGTAATTTGGTTGTTTTGCATCTACGGCTGGGTGGAATGTGGATGTTCCATTTGTTTTTGGCTCATCTAGTTCGGATATGTGTACTCTAGTCTTTACTGTACATGCAATTTACTTAACTATTAGTGTGTTAGTTACAATTTTTATACAATTAAAGAACGTGTGGATCCTATATAATTCTCATAAGTTTTTTTTTTTAATTTACATTTCAAGTATAAATCATATAGATCTCATACATTATGCAACTATATTCAAACATGACAAGACATAAAAATAAATACATGTAATGAATAATCATTGAGATTTCATGCATATATGTATAAACCTCTAGATAGTATCATTGCCAGTATAAAACAAGAATTAGACAGAGGAATATATATTTTTTTTACAGGTATAAATATCACTTGGTAGACCACAGTGTCAAGAAGTACCCAAAATTCTCTTTTAAAGAATATATGATTAATATTTTGCTTGATGGTAATAAGTCGTGGGTAGTTCTTTGATTTTAAACATTGAAAGTATTTAATAGAGAGTTACGTTAAACCAGAACTCGAATACCTCTTGACTGATATCGACTTTGAGACCACATTAAGGAAATTCAACCTGGAATCGAAACAACAAATACTAGTAAGAGGTAAAGAATTTGGTTGAAGTGAAATAAATTTATATCTCTTAGCCACACTTACCATTTTATTTCTCTAAGGATTTATCTCTATTTGAATAATCTGGGATATGTGTTCCTCACCTGCAAAGGAACATGTTGTTAAGATGAAATTTCGATTACCCATAAATTTTTGAATGAAGGTATCATCTTATAAAAATAAATAATTTTTTGAAAGGAGGTATCATCTTATAAAAGTAAATAAAGATTTTTTTTTTTATCTCAGGTGATTTTCACCTAGCCCACTAGGGATCAATTATGATCGAGAATTTGGTCTACTGTGATAAGTCTCAAATGGTAGGTGACCCCTGGATAGGCTTTCTTTCCATCCCAGTGGAGGTCGGGATGTCTCGGCCCTTGTTGAGTCACAAGTTTTGGGTATATATGGTATATCTGGCGTACAACCTGTTAGATATACTCTTGGGTTTATAATGGTAGTCTATGGATTTGAACTCTTGGATTGTATATTTTGTTGAAAAAAATATATACAACAAATCAATATAAACCAGAGGAAAGGATACAATGATCAGTTAAGTGAACAAGACTTGTCGTCCTTTGCTTCTCACGGTAGGCATGATGTATAATAGGCCATTTTCATTCTAGTTTTTCCTTAACAAGATTTTGATTCAACAATAGATTTCCAAGATTTCATATGGGGTTTTTTTCCAAAAAATAAAATAGACCCATAGTTGATCGAACCCTTCTAGTTATCACAGAGAAAGAAAAACAAAACAAAAAAGGAGAAAAATTTATCACAAAAAATTATTAGAGAAATGGTGAGTATATATATCAAAATTGTTGCTTAAGCTCTGTCCAATGATGAGAATTGTTGAGTATGGGTAAATTGTATATTAAGGTGGCCCAGAAACGATGAATTTCCAGTGCTATTCTAAAACCAAAAGAAAGAAAAAGGGATTTACCAAAGTAGAACTGTGACCGATAAAATTGGCGAGGGGAGTCATGAGCTTTAGTATAATACATTCAACCTCCCCTACGATTTTGTTAATCGTTGCCTGTTACCAAAACAAATTTTGTAAACTACATGAAAAAGGGTAGTGAACTATATTTGTGGGCACATGAATCAATGTGAGTCATGTGGGTGATGCATGGATGAGGATTACATGGGCGATGCTTGTGGTGATGAAGAAAAAGAGACATATGGAAACAACAATAAGAGATGAGTTGCAACGGTAATTGAGATGGAAAACCTAGATTTGCATAATAAGTATGTTGTTGTACTGTTGAGGGTCAATATGAAACAATCATACATGAAGAAAACAATAGTGAGTTGAAGGAAGAAGGTGTAGTATAAAGATGATGTGTAGTGTATTACTTGCAGAGTTGAAGTGTACAATAATGAATATGATGAAGAGTGTAGAGTTGATGAAGCAACAATGATGAATGTTGTATTGGTAGATTGAGATTTAAAGAGTATTGGTAGACGGATATTTAAAGAGTTTACCTTATAAGCATGAGGGCACGATTTATTAATAACATATGGAATTTTATGTAGGATAATCAAGGTCAATTTACATATTTTGTTTTGAAAAAACTAGTGATTACAAGTAGAGGCAAGTTAGACTTGTTCGAGTAAATATAGAGTTTAAGAGATCATAGTTCGTAGATTCCTAGTGGACAAGAGAAGGAATGGAAAGAGAATACCATGCAGATAACATAATGAAAATAGCTACAGTGAATATTTGTATTAGTAGAACACCACATGGAATGAAGAATGCTTGTTGTGAAAGTAAGATGTGGGCACTGAAACTTTGTGTTGTGGAGTTCCCAAGTTATTGTAGTAGCAAGTTGTGGGTGTTGGAACCTTGTTCTATGAATCATTTGGAATCATTCCTAGTCGTGGAAATGGAAATGGGAGAAATTAGAAACAATAAAGAGGAAATCATACATGATTTTCAAAAGGGAATCCAAAGGAAGGTGATGCATAACAAAATCTGAAATAATGCATTGTAGAAGGAAATCTGAAAGGGCACATTGTAGAACAAGAATCTCTATGGAAGAGAAATTAATCTCGAGATGGAAAATGAATATACAAGGACTCTAGAATGTTAACAATGGTAGTTGAAGTAGGAACATGAGAATACTAGTTGGAATATGTAAGGGGAATGGTTTCCATGGGAGAAGATAAATAGAAAAATCAAGGAGTTAGGTGGATCTTGACAATATAAAGAATAGAAAGCCAACATCTTAACTAGTAGGATGGAGTATTTGATAAGGAGATACCCATACAAATAAAGAAGGGAGAGTGAGAAAATGGGTTTCCAAGGCTTGTGACTTGGAAACTAAAGAATTTTTTAGTAAGGATAGATACCAAACTTGTATAATTGTTTAAGGATTGAAGTGTAAGAGAAGAAGAAATGCGAGAGACTGCTAGTTCTATCAAATCTTGTAACTTGTTGTAGTGTATTTGTATCGATAATAATATGGATTCTTTGGTGTTACATGTTATCTGTGTGATCATGAATATGAATGCATGCAATTTCCTTTTATTATAAAATATCTATGTGAATATATTATCCATACATGAAGATGTTAATAGGTGTAAAACTTGTGTAGAGAGAATTTTGTGTGAAGAGTTATGAATTGTGGTATGGCCCCAAGGGGGTAATATATGGAGTTATACATGGAATCAAGGGAAATAAAATTATGCAACAACTAGCCATCAAGGATTAACAAAGGAAATAATTGAGTTTGGATGGATGGATCATCATCAATGGAAAGAAGAATGTGAGGAAATAAGAAAATCATATTTCTTGGATTCATCACATGTAACCTTTAAAGCTTTAAGGACAAATATTTTGAAGGAGGGTACAATGGTATGTGTTAGCACATAAAGTTGTCAAGGTCTTGTGGGTCTGTGCTTTCTACCTAGGTCTACAATTTTTCCTGTTTCTCTCCTTTGCAGACTCGATCGTAGGCTTTCCTTTTGGCTCATAGTTTTCAACTGTTTGTCTTCACCTGTTTGATGTACTAGTTTTTCCCTTAGCAGCTTGCCTGAGAAATATCGGCCCTTAGCCTTCACGTTTTCCCTAAGGCCGATCACCCCTCTTTTGCCTCTACCACTAATCATTTTGTTTTCTTGAGCCCTCAGCCATTCATTCGAGTAATGGTTCATAGGCCGCGGTCATCACCACCACACACAACACTTGAAGAGGTTTGATGTGGACTCAAATCAAGTGAGCGAGCAAGATCAGATCGACGACGATTGGGTGATTGAGATACTGCAAGTTGCATGAAATATAGAACCAGAGGTCCTAAATCTCAAGGTTAATCCTAGCCATTGGTACGAGAGAGGACACATGGTGCAAGCTTTGCATTTTGTGGTTTCGCAAGATGGAGCGGTCAAGGAGCAAGTCATCAGAACTCACAAAATGCGAAATCACGATAAGATCGTAGCCATTGATCAAAGGACAGATTTGGACCTAT
>ML804731.1:3699-24290 GCA_009831015.1 Picea engelmannii
TGGAGGGCGAAGTTTTTGATGTGCAGGACCATGCCCGACGGACAGGTACCAGTGGACCGGTACACATGGGGAGATGATTAGCTCGGACCTCCATGGGGCTGAAGAGCCCATCAGATGGTTGTTGGGATGGCAGATACAGGACAATGTTATGATGAGCCTTTGCACATGAAGAAAGAAGGACATTCCACCCAGGACACTTTGGCAGAGCCCAGCCTAGGGGGGATCACCCACTTCAGATGGAACGTTTTCCTCTTGATGGACAGGACGTCACCTAGGAGAGATGGACGTTACCTTGAGCGTGTGGCAGTGTGATGAGGTTATTGGCACGTGTGGCAACTTGGAGGAGCCCTATAAGGGCTAACGTCTGACTTCTGGATGTTGGATACGCCCAAAAAGGGCCAACGTCTCCCTCAGAAGGGCTTGACGTCCCACCTTTTGCTCATTTTATGTCATTTATCTAGCAGTTAATATAAAAACAGTGTAAATTTTGTAGTCAGCCTTGTCGGCTGTTTTAATGACCTATTTTGTAATTTAAAGGTCATGGATTGGTATATATTGAGGATGTTTTTCCCTCATTTGAACATAACACAACTCACTCTCTTGTGAGATCTCAAAACTTGCACCCTAGTTTGGGGTAATTTTGGTGTTTTAAGTGAGGCGCTACTCTTGGTAGAGGATTTCTCTTGGCATTTATGGCATTTCTCTCATGGAAGGTTTACAAATAGGGTTTGATTATGCTTTCTTCATGACATGTAAGTGAATTTTTCATGCAAAACTTCTTAAGTGAATGGTTGTATGCTTAATTTCTTACATTTTCCTATTATATTGTTGAATCTTAAAACCCTAGGTAGCACGCACACAAGTAGGTCATTGCTATATGTCCCCATCTTGAGAAATAGTTGTCAGCCATTGAAAGAAGAAGATATAGCCTAGCCGTTGCTACACTTTTCATTCTTTATTGGCTGATTAGCCGGATTATCTGATACTGGTGGTAACATGCAAGGAGGGATAACCTTAACTTTTGACCTTTTTACTCTTTGCCTCTTCAAACCCCAGGTTACCGGTGACGTCTCCCCTGGGCTAACCTCCCTAAACAGAAAGAACCTCCCCATCGAGGTGACATTGGGTGGGGAAGGTTCCTGTTACGCCAGTTTGTCCTCTATCCTATAGCCTGTGACCTAAAATACAAACTGCGCGATATCAGGCAACACCTCCAGTGGGGTGATGTGTTGGTCGATGGCCCTCTTCAGGCAGGACACGTGGAAAACATTGTGTATTCTGCTACCTTGGTCGATGGCCCTCTTCAGGCAAGACACGTGGAAAACATTGTGTATTCTGCTACCTTGTGGGAGCTCCAACTCATAAGCTACGACCCCTACCTTTTTGCGGATCCTGTAGGACCCAAAGAACCAGGGTTGGAGATTTTCTACTCCACTCCTTTTGATAGAAGCTTGTCTGTACGGTTGGAGCCTTAGGTAGACCAAGTCACCAACCTCAAAAGTACGCTCCACCCTGCGTTTGTCCTCTTGGACCTTCTGCTGATTTTGTGCCTTCTATAGGTGATCCTTCAACTCCCAGAGGATGTCCTAACTCTGTTGTACCCAATCCTATACCATCGGGCTCTGTTGTCACCAACGCAATCTCTACAAAAGAGAGTGGGTCATAACTGTACAATGACCTGAATGGGTTCGTGCCTATGGACATGTGATAGGTGGTGTTGTAACAGTATTCCCCCAAGTGTAGCCACCTAACCCATGCCTTCTGCTGCCCTGCAACATAATTCCTGAGATAGCCTTCTACCCATTTGTTGACCATTTTTGTCTGCCCATCAGTCTGAGGGTGATAGCTAGTGCTAGTTGTCAAGGCCGTACCAACCAACCTGAATAACTCTTGCCAAAAGGTGCTCATAAATCGGCTATCCCTGTCACTAACAATGTTTTTGGGTAGACCATGTAGTCTGAAGATCTCTCTGAAGAATAATTCGGCCACCTGTGCTGCACTGAAGTCTGTAGCAATGGAGAAGAAGTGTGCAAATTTAGTCAACCTGTCTACCACTACAAAGATACAATCCTTACCCTGCGCCCTTGGCAACCCTGTGACGAAGTCCATGGAGATGCTCTCCCATTTGTGCTCTGGGATGGGTAGAGGTTGAAGCAGTCCTGCTGGATGAGTGTGCTCATCCTTATTCTCCTGACAAGTAGTACACTCCTTGACGTGATTCATCACATTCTCTTTGAGGCCCTTCCATGAGAACCTTTCCCTAACTTGCCTGTATGTTTTGCCAATCCCTTGGTGCCCTGCCACCGGTGAGTCATGACAAGCCTATAGTATCTTGGCTTTGAAGGTTGATTCAAGAACCAAGAAGATTCGACCCTTGTAATAGATGATGCCATTTATGAATCTAAAGTTATCATCCTGTATTTGCCCATCCAACAACTGACAAGCGAAGTGATTTCTGGAATATTCTCCCAAGAGGTGAGCCTTCCAATCAACTGATATATATGTCATGGCATAAACTGATGGCCTCCTGGATAAGGCATCTGCAACTACGTTGTTCTTCCCCTTAGTAAATTCAATGTCAAAATCATAGGCTTGTATCCTGCCGACCCACTTCTGCTGTCTCTCATTCAAGTCCTTCTGTTCCAAGAAGTACTTAAGGCTGTTGTGATCTGACCTCACCACAAATCTTGCTCCCACCAAGTACTGTCTGAATTTGGCCAAGGCATGCATGATGGCCAGGATTTCTTTATTGTAGATAGTGTAAAGAAGCTCAGGGCCTCTCAACTTTTGACTCTCATAGGTAAGGGGATGCCTATTTTGCATCAGTACGGCCCCAATGCCCTCTCTGGATGCATCACACTCCAATATGAAGGGTTGGCCGAAATCTGGCAAGGCTAAAACTAGGCATGTGCTCATTACCTTTTTCATCTTGTCAAATGTAAACTGTGCTTTTTCACTCCATCTGAAAGCTCCCTTTTTGGTCAAATTGGTCAAAGGTGCACAAAGTTGTGAGAACCCTTTGACAAACTTCCTGTAATAAGTGCCTAGAAATCCCCTCAATTCTGTAATAGTTTTAGGTGTGGGCCACTCAACTATCGCTTGGATCTTCTCCTGATGTACCTGTACACCTTTGACTCCAATAATATGTCCCAAGTAGAGGACCTCTGTCATCCCAAATTCACATTTGGACTCCTTAGCATACAAGGATTGGCCCTCCATGATAGCTAAGATCTATTCCACATGTTGTAGGTGTTCCTCCCACGTCTTGCTATAGATTAGCAAGTCATCAAAGAACACAAGAAGATTCTTTCTCAATTGCTTGTTGAAGACATGGTTCATACATGACTGAAATGTGGCTGGAGCATTCATTAATTCGAATGGCATCACTAGGAATTCATATTGGCCGTAGTGACACCTAAAAGCAGTCTTAGGGATGTCCTCCTCCCTCATTTTGATTTGATAGTAACCAGAGCGCAAGTCAATCTTCGTGAAGTAAACAACCCCATGGATCTCGTCGAATAGCTCATCAATCCTAGGATGGGATACCGATTTTTGATACTCTTCTTGTTTAATGCCCTGAAGTCAATGCACATGCGCATGGTTCCATCGTTCTTCTTGACCAATACCACTGAAGAGGCAAAAGGGTTGGAACTTGGTCTAGTGTGACCCATATCTAAGAGCTCTTTGATGGCCTTCTCTATTTCGTCCTTGTACTTCTTTGGGTGTCTGTAAGGCGTGCTGATGACTAGCTTTGCCCCTTCCTCCAACTCAATGATATGCTCAAATCCCATGTCTAGTGGCACACCTAGTGGAATAGGTCCAAACACTTTGTTGTGTTTGTCGATTATCCTCTGAATCTCTGGTGCATAGTGAACCTTCCCGTTTTTGTCCACATGTGCTGAAATTTTGCACTCAGCAGCATAAACAATCTCCTCTCTTCTGAAAATGGCCCCCACCCTCTTCGTTGTAACTACCTTGGTTGTGTTTCCTGTCATGCCTCTGAGGACTACCTTTCTTCCACTCTCCTCTGTGAAAGACATCTCCATGGTCTTGTAGTAGGTGGTGATAGGCCCCAACGTGCTGAGCCACTGTACTCCAAGGATTATGTTTGTGTCCAGAAGTTCCATCACATAAACATCCTGTACAAAATCATGCCTAACCAGTGTAAGCTTCATCCATGGAATGTACCTGTTACAAGGCATGGTGCTTCCTCCTGCTACCTCCACCTTGAATCCTTCAAACTCCACTGTGGGTATATGCCTCCTCTGTAGCAATGTTGAGTCAATGAAGTTGTGAGAAGCACCCCCATCAATGAGCACTAACACCTTTTGCCCCTGCAATACTCCTCTCATCCTGAAGGTGTTGTACTTGGGTACCCCACTATTGGATGCCAATGTAGCTCTCTCTTATGTTGCACTGTCATGACCTGTATCCTCCTCCTCTACAATTTCGGTGGTGTCTGCCTCCATATTCTGGATGTGGCCTAAATCCTCATCCGCTTCATTATCTGATGTCACCTCAATTTAATGCACTTGGCCACGGCCCATACACTTGTTGGATGGGTTCCATTGTTCTTTGCATGTGTAGCATATTTGTTTCCTTCTCAGTTCTCTTTTATTATTCTCATCCATCCTACCTCATCCCCTGTCAAACCCCCTTGGGTCCCTTCCTCATGGGTTCATTAGAGGTCTTTGGTCTCTTCCTCCAGTATTTAGAGGTGGTCTAGACACAAATTTCGATTTTGCAACTAGACCTAGGTCTCTCGTCCTCCAAATAGCATCCTGCAGGTTGGTAGGCTTAAAAGCCTTCACCCAACCCTTCAAGGGTTCCATCAAACCCTCAGTGAAGAGCATCATGAGTCTAGACTGTGACACATCATGCACCATGACTGCTAGCCTCTGGAATTCCTCAATATACACCTCTGCTTATCTCGTCTGTCTGAGCTATGTGAGCTCCCGAAAATGTAGCTCAGGATCCCCCTGGTCAAACCTGTCAATGAGTCTCTGAGTAAACTCTATGTATGCCACTATCTGATTGTGGCCAAGTGTGGTCAATCCATGATACCACCAATCATGATCTTTGCCATCCAAGTACATGGTGGAAAATTTGATGGCCTCCATCTCCCTCATAGGGTTAAGCTGCATGTAAGTGTCTAATTTTTGTACCCATGCCTATGCATTCATCTTGGCCGACCCATCAAAGTAGGGAATCTCGATCTTCCCAACCCTGCGCTCAAACTCATAGTTGCTCCTGTGGTACGACATGGGCTTGTTCTTGAATTTTAATCCAAAGAACTGATCTAGGGTGATTTGCCTCTGAACAGATAAGCTCAATGAGTTGTACTCCCTGGAATATTGAGCAAATAGATCGTCAAACTCCTCTGGTTGGTTGAGCTGTGTGGGTTCATCCATGAATGAGGGTAAGTACAGCCTAGGAGTAGTCCTGCTACCTGTCTGTCCATGTGGTGCTCCCCCTCCATGGCTTCCCTCAGAATGATGATAGGGAATATGCTCTGGCTGATACATGTTCCCTCCATGAGATCCACTAGTTTCCTTGTTGTCATACGCTTCTGGATCTCTCCCCCTGTGATTCATTGCCATCAACATCTCTGCTATCCTTGTTTGGTTTTCATCTACCTTCCTTAAGGTCTCTGATATTTCGTCCTACCCCCTACGGTTTGCCTCCTGGTTTTCCTGTAAGTGGTTGACCAATGTACTCTCTGTCTGGTTTATGCATTTACGGAACTCTTGTGCTAAGATTGCCAAGCCCCGTGGCTCACTGTCATCACCTGAACCCTCCATATCGGCTTCTGTCTCACTTGTTTGTTTCTTCCTTCGGCCCATATAAATGCCACTGAATTTCTGCATGCACTAATCCTCACAGGATGGGAGGATCAGAGCTCTGATACCACTGTAATGTTCCCAAGCCAATTTTTTTGCTCGGAACACTAATTGATCATTGATTACTTGTTTGTTTGTGTATGTTTGCAGGTTGGCCTCTCAAGCTTCAGCCTTAGGGTTATATTTAGTTATTAAGCACAGATTTGAAGATAAACTCAAATGCAAACACAAGATCTAACCAGTACACAAGATATGGAACCCAAAAGCATAGATCTGACCTTTATTATTATAAGAAGCAAGAACCTGATACAAAGTGGATGCAGATCTGGAATAACATCAGATGGCACCAAGAGATAACATATGAGCTCCTACAAAATGCTCCCGGCAATACAAAATAAGCCTCCAAAGGCTGAATATATAATGAAGGCCAAATACAATAAGAACCAGGGTCAAGTCCAACCCCCCTGGCTGCTAGCACGTCCTGTTGAATATATGAGAAGGCCAAGATTTCGGCCCAGTTGAAGGAGATCTACAAATGATGCCAAACTCCATAGAAAGATAGATCGGGGCAAGTGGAAACCCTCCCTGAAGTCTAAAGTTCAGATGCCAAGTCTTACCCCTCCAAACTGTTGAAACCCTAATCAAGACTGCGCCCTCCTGAAACCCTGAAGTGCCCAATAATTCGGCCTTGATGAAGGAACCCTCCAAATCCCTTAAAACTCTCTAGAAAGATAGATCGGGCTGCCACAAGCCACTAGGAGAAGTCTCAGGGTCAGATCTGAGGTGTAACCCCCTCAAACTGTCAAGATCTGAATCACAGTTGCGCCCTCCTTCTCTCAAAACCATCCCAAAGTTGTAGATAATAATCTAGCCAAAGTAACTCTCCAAAAATGCTCCCAAACTGATGAACAAGGCCCTACAAGTAAAACCCAAATGCTAGAATGTCACTAGACCCTATCACAAGGCTGGATCGAACTCTTCTTTATGAAATGATGCGCCCCTGCTGGAAAACCCTCAAGGGTACGACCCTGCTTCCCTCCTTGATCGATGATGGAACCTGTGAAGACTATAGAATGGTGTGGGTGGGGTATTTCATCCCCGATGCCAAGCTTGGAACAAGGTGAGTGGAATCTTTCACCATTGAGTTGTTCTCTAGGGTTTGTAATCTCAAAACCATTAAAACTGTGTGCTCAAGAGCTCCATAGCCCAATGCAATAATATCCAATATGAATGAGAGGTGTGCCCTAGGCTTTCCTTTATACCTCTTTTTTGTTTCTCTGTTGAGTTAATTTAACCCCTAGTGTCAACTCCTAACTCAACCTCAAGCACTCTATTCCTTCATTGAGTTACTTTTTTACCCTTTTTACCTTTTTCCAAGTCAAATTCAAAATATAACATTGAGTTAGTTGACCTTCCCCCATGTTGCATGAGACTATGGTCTAGTGGGGATGACTAGACCACTAAGTCTTCCCAGACCTTTTCGTCAAGAGGTGGGGGACATTACATGCTTCCTCCCCTCACAAAGATAATTTCATCCATAAGTTTGTGAAGGAAATCGTACCTAGGGTTAAGCTCCCAAATCCCCAAAGTACTGGCACTTTAGGATTTTGATTCTAGACTCTTGATTATAACTTGATTGAAGAACTTAAGAAGGGAGAAAAGGTTGCTAGAGCCAAAACATGTTTACACTCGAGCAATCCTTCTTTTTAAGGCTTGAAATCTAAGGCCCTAATGTGCTAGCACTTTAGGAGTTTGATTCTAGACTCTTGATTATAGCTTGATTCAAGAACTTAAGAAGTGAGAAAAGGTTGCTAGAGCCCAAAAGTTCTTGCACTCTAGCAATCATTCTCTTTAAGGCTTGAAATCTAAGGCCCTAATGTGCTAGCACCCTAGATTTCAAACCCTACCTCTTATATCTTGCTACTATCATCTCCAAACATATTACATTGCTATTATAAAGGACTCCATAGCCCTAAGGAACTAATCATTTCAACCCTCTTGTGGTGAAAGTGATCAACAAACTCTCAATTCTAATTCTCTCAAGCTTTTTACTAACTTTACTAACTCTAACTTGAGCTAATTCACTAATATACTTGTTGCTGATGCAAAAGTTTTCTACAGCCATACTAACATACACTAATTTTCTACATACATTGCTCTAATAGTGGCTTAGCATACCCAGAAATTGCATCTAATGATCAGACAATGTTCTATTGAGTAAATGCCAAATTTTTGTGATAAATTGTTGCAATTTTGAAGTGTAATTTTTGTTGTTGTTACAATTTATGTATTGTCATTGTATCACAGTTAACTACTGCAATTTTACAACAGCCATAGCATCTTTCACTGTCTAGTGTCTTTAAGATGTTTTACTTGCATATTTGTACTTGGAAATCTTCATATACAATGTACGAGTGTTCTTGTTTTGGGGAGATACTCAAGTTATCTCCCTACCTCTTATTTCCTTGACCTAGAATTTTACATAGGTAATCATGAGAAGGGGCGGTAGGCTTGGCTATCAAACTTGATGCTTTGATCCCTTGAGGTCAACAGGGAAGCCTCCCCTCTGGTGGACCTCCTCCATCACTAAAACGAGGGGATTTGTTACTTAGGTGACAGTGGTAGGATTCCTATAGTTACGCAAGATTTAGTGATCATATGTTGGTCTTTGCACAACTACAAATCCTGCGATAACATTTTGGCACCGTTGTTGGGGAGGATTGAGTCATTCGCCTCAACGACACATCTTTTGGTGAACTTTCCCCAAATCCCTTATCTCTCAAAGTTTACCAGGAGACTCCACTGACGGTGATTCCCTCACATTCTTTTCATGATCCTAGAGGGATCATCTGGCAACTCCACTAATACATTTTGAGTTGTTTTCCAAGTAATGGAGTTATGGCTTTTCAGGAATGGTTTCCTTGTATTGATTTTTAAAGTATCTCCGGATACAACAAGTAAGGGGTAATGTCCCCCACCTCTTGATGAAGAGGTCTGGAGAGACTCAGTGGTCTAGCTATCCACACTAGACTATAGTCTCATGCATCATGGGGACAAAGTCAACCAGAAGACACTTCTTAAGCACAACGTTATATCACTGAGTTGACTTTGTGTGAAAAAGGGTAACTCAACGAAAGAAAACAAAAGGTGGAGTTAAGCTAGGAGTTAACCCTAGGGGTTAACTAACTCAACAGAAGAATAGACTGGAGGTATAAAATAAAGGAAGCGCACACTTCTAAGGCATTCTGGATTATTATCATATTTTGCATTGGAGCTCAGCCAAGGCGTCCTGGATGAAAACATCCTCTTCCTTCTCTTGTACAAAGGCTCGACCAATCATTGTCCTGTCTCTGCCCCTGATGGGGTCCTAGCAACCATCTGATGGGCTCTTCAGCCCCATGGAGGTCCGAACTAATCATCTCCCCATGTGTACCGATCCAACTGGTACCTGTCCGTCGGGCATGATCCTGCACATCAAAAACTTTGCCCTCCATGGGCTCATTAGTCCTAGGGATCATAGCAATGTCAATCATATTTCATCATTAATTTTATCAAATGCATGCATAAAACCCCTAGCATATCATCCAATAGCTCAAAGACATTACAATGACCTACTATACAAAGCTGAAGAAAAAGACAAAATGCCCGATTGGGCCAGCATCCATAAGAAAAGGAAAGTTTCCAGAGGATATCATCCAAGCCATGTAACACGAGGTGGTGTGGTCAAAGGATGTCCAGACATACAAGTAGAGTGAAAAACAGGGGTGGTATTATCCGTGGGTGCCTTTGTAGAAGGCGAGTTGTACCTGTCATGGATGCAATTCTTTCCAAGCTTTTTATTGCCTTTCTTCTTTCTTTTCTTTATTACTTTTTCTTTCTTTTTATTTCAAGGTCTAACTAGAGGACACTGCCTTGGTGTGGTGACCAGAGCTGACAGTGTTACCCACAAATACTTTCATAGAGATGATAAGGCTGGCTCGTGATGAGACCCCCTTTCCCTTGGCCATGCAACCAAAGGTCACTGCCCTGGTGTGGTAACCAGATAATGGCAATGTCATACTGCTAGGTACCCATGAACATAATGGGCTGGCTTGTGATGAGACCCCCCATCCTCTTGGCTAGGTCTTGTTTTGTCCTTTTTGTTCGGGTCCCTCTTGTTTCTTGTTGAGAGGCTTTTTATTGCCTTCTCGGGGATCCCTGGGCGAGGCATCTCTAGGTTTTATTTTTTTTATGGCTTTTATCTCTTACCAGCTTCTTTTACCTCCTGGGCCTTTAGCCCCTTCTTCCCACGAGATAAGGTGTAACCCCACAAACAGGTCATCCTAATGCCCGGACTAGGGGAATGGGATAGATGAGTGGGAGATAAGATGTAAGAGTGATGATATGATGGGAGCGAACGATGGCCTTTCAAAATCCCCTCTGGTGGCTAACCAAAACCTATGGGTACAAGCTTGCTAGGGCACCCTGTCAATGCCCCCAACCATGGTCAAGTGGTTAATGTAAGATCCAAGCAATCGTTAGAAATGAAAGGAATTTGAAGCATATATATGAAGGTTATAATGATCAAATATGACACATACCATGATACCTGGACCAATTACCTCATGGAGCAAGAGTCTTCTCTGATGCAAGTCCAAACTGAAGGTGATGGATGTTGCTGCTGCTGACAGGACAAGTCTGATGAAGAAGAAGAAAGATGGACCTTCTAGGGCCATGCTCAGGTCAATCCTGCTCTCGGTACTCCATGTCTAGGACCTGTGGGCCTCGAGACATGATCTCCTAGTTATCCCTAGAAATTGGGGATAACAACGTTAACATTAGATTTACCATAGCAACTTCTTTTGCATGCTTGTTTCTCCATAGGCGATGTTGCACCATCGCCACCCAACCATAGGCACCTACTCATGCCACCCCTGAGAATAACATATACATCCTGGGAAATCCTTCTCACAAGGGGAGAAAACCCAACAAACGTTCTTCTAGAGAATATCCTTTCCAATATAAAATAACCAAGAACTACCTCTATCCACTAGAGAAAACCACAAGAAGGATCCCAGCAACATAGATGCAACACACCCTAGCAAGAGCACTAGGGTGTCTAGCCTCCACTAGCACACCACCAAGAGATAACCAACTATGTAGCCACAACTCACTCTAGCCAGAGCGCTAGAGTGGCTCTACCAATACATCACCAAGACAAACCAACAACGCAACTACAACTCACTCTAGCCAGAGCGTTGAGTGGCTGGCCTCCACCAACACATAACAAAGACCAAAAGAGATAGACCCTCCATATGCGCCCTTCTTCCTTCTGCAGTTGTAGCTCTCTCCACCAAACTTGCGCTATAGATCAATGAGTGAGTGTGTAAAATGAGGAAGGCATCACCCTTATTTATACTAATCTGTCCAATGACTTTACTGGCAAGGTCGGCCAGACTTTCTTGAAATTATATTTTCATTTTATCTTTTCTAGCAGGTCCGACTTGACTTCTGGAGCAATATAATTCTTCTTTATTATTTTTTGTGAGGCAGACTGAGATCTTCTTGAGTTCTTGACATATTCATCTATAAGAAAGGTTATCCCAGAGGTGAATACCTCCAGCAGCGACCAGAAACATCAACACTCCCTCTTAGCCAGGGAGGTATTCTCCATGATGTTTTTCCTCTGGTCCTCATAGCCTCGCAATCTATGCCACGGTCCTCCGACCATGCCATGGTAACGCAGACCATGCTACTAGAAGCATCATCTCGTTGCACATGGATACACCCAATGTGGACCTTTTCTAGGGCCTCAACACCACTAGAATATACTAGGACCTACTCGCTCGTAGTGCATCGTCAAGGACCTACTCGCCCATGAAATGTCCACTTGGTCTACTCCCAAGGGACGCTGGGCACCAACCCAGTACAACTTATCAGTCCATCAATAAGTGTCATACTCAACTCAGTCCATCGAGGAGTATCGTCACAAAAGAATGTCTCACGAAGCAACAACTATGAATACTCCCTCTCAACGAGGAAGGAATTCTCCAAGCATATCTTGAACTATTCTTCATATTCTTTTGTTATAGAAAAGTTTCTCCATGAGCCTCATTAGCTATATTGATGATCCATCTCCAAAAAAATAAAAATAGGGCATTAATTTTGCTAAAAACCCTTATAATTTTCCAAAACACCTTGTATACACATTAGATACACATAAAATGAGAGAGAAACATGGAAATCTTTATTATTATGAGAATTCTTAATACAACCATAATACCAAAATGGTTGCTATGGCAGCAACAATACACCAATGATAATAAATCAAAACCTGAACAATGCCCTGTTGAAGATAGATCTACCCCTAAAGCTCGATTGAAGACCCTAGTTGGATCTTCCTCCTTGTCCAACTAGGGTGGATGGTCTCACCACCAAAGCCAAACTACAGTGAAAGGATTTCTCCAAAACCCTAACGAAAACATTGGCTCACCAAGCACTCCACGAGAAATAATCCCAAAATTTGACATGCCCAAATGACTTGCTCTACTCTCCTTTTAAAGGCTCATTGGATATTTCTAAAGAGATCTAACTTGACCTCCTCAAAGCATCTAGAAGAGCACTTTTTAATAATGTGACTTTATAATGTTTATCTTTTATTTAAGCCACTTAAAATTAAATAATAATTAATTAAAGATAAGTTGTCAAATAAAATTTAGACAACATAACCAAATAATTAATTAAATATTTAGTTTTTCTAAGCTCGCCAAAAATGGGGCAAGACAGCATATGGTGGCAAAGAAACCAAGTAGAAAAGATGAAATAAGATAATTCATGAATCATGCCTACACTAACTTGTGGTTGGCAAGCTTACATAGAGTGTTGACAATGACTATTGAGATCTTTCGCAGCTATACTTGTTAAGTAACCTCCAAACTATTTCCATGTTATATTTGATCAAAGGGTTGCATTAGGGAAAATGAGCATACAAGATACTTTGAATGGAAAAAGGATGAAGAATTCCATTGTGTTTTCAGTAACCCATTGGAGATCCAAGGAGAGCACTAGAAACGCAATGACCAATAGGGTTCCTTTTAATCCATTCAACTACAAAAAGTCATGGGTTTCCTCACCTTGCACCCTTTCGAGGAAAATAAGAGTGAATAAATGCCGCTTCATTTAGACACCCAACATTGATGAAGCACACTACAGTTGAGGCGATTAGGTTATACAAGAAAGACTACTATGAATATCTTTTTTGGCAGGCCGACTTGACTTCTGGGGCAATATAATTCTTCTTCATTATTTTTTGTGAGGTCGACTAGGATCTTCTTGAGTTCTTGACATATTCATCTATAAGAAAGGTTATCCCAAAGGTGAATACCTCCCGCAACGACCAGAAACATCAACACTCCCTCTTAACCAGGAAGGTATTCTCCATGATATTTTTCCTCTGGTCCTCATAGCCTCACAATCTATGCCATGGTCCTCTGAACATGCCATGGTAACACAGACCATGCTACGAGTAGCATCATCTTGTTGCACATGGCTACAACCAATGTGGACCTTTTCTAGGGCCTCAACACCACTAGAATATACTAGGACCTACTCGCTCATAGTGCATTGTCAAGAACTTACTCACCCATGAAATGTCCACTTGGTCTACTCCCAAGGGACGCTGGGCACCAACCTAGTACAACTTATCAGTCCATCGATAAGTGTCATACTCAACTCAGTCCATCGAGGAGTATCGTCACAAAAGAATGTCTCACGAAGCTACAACTATCAATACTCTCGCTCAACAAGGAAGGCATTCTCCAAGCATATCTTGCACTATTCTTGGTATTCTTTTGTTATAGAAAAGTTTTTCCATGAGCCTCATTAGCTATATTGATGATCCATCTCCACAAAAAAAAAATTAGGGCATTAATTTTGATAAAAACCCTTATAATTTGCCAAAACACCTTGCATACACATTAGATACACATAAAATGAGAGAGAAACATGGAAATCTTTATTATTATGAGAATGCTTAATACAACCATAATACCAAAATGGCTGCTATGGCAGCGACAATACACCAATGATAATAAATCAAAACCTGAACAATGCCCTGTTGAAGATAGATATACCCCTAAAGCTCCATTGAAGACCCTGGTTGGATCTTCCTCCTTGTCCAACTAGGGTGGATGGTCTCACCATCGAAGCCAAACTATAGTCAAAGGGTTTTTCCAAAACCCTAACGAAAACATCGGCTCACCAAGCACTCCACAAGAAATAATCCCAAAATCTGACATGCCCAAATGACTTGCTCTTCTCTCCTTTTATAGGCTCATTGGATCTTTCTAGAGAGATCTAACTTAACCTCCTCAAAGCTTCTAGAAGAGAACTTTTTAATAATGTGACTTTATAATATTTATCTTTTATTTAAGCCACTTAAAATTAAATAATAATTAATTAAAGATTAGTTGTCAAATTAAATTTAGACAACATAACCAAATAATTAATTAAATATTTAATTTTTCTAAGCTCGCCAAAAATGGGGCATTACAAAGCATATGGTGGCAAAGAAACCAAGTAGAAAAGATGAAATAAGATAAGTCATAAATCATGCCTACACTAACTTGTGGTTGGCAAGCTTACATAGAGTGTTGACAATGACTATTGAGATCTTTCGCAGCTATACTTGTTAAGTAACCTCCAAACTATTTCCATGTTATATTTGATCAAAGGGTTGCATTAGGGAAAATGAGCATATAAGATACGTCGAATGGAAAAAGGATGAGGAATTCCATTGTGTTTTCAGTGACCCATTGGAGATCCAAGGAGAGCACTAGAAACGCAATGACCAATAGGGTTCTTTTTAATCCATTCAACCACAAAAAGTCATGGGTTTCCTCACCTTGCACCATTTCGAGGAAAATAAGAGTGAATAAATGTCGCTTCATTTAGACACATGACATTGATGAAGCACACTACACTTGGGGCGATTAGGTGATACAAGAAAGACTACTATGAATATTTTGTCTGGCAGGGCCAAATTGACTTCTGGAGCAATATAATTCTTCTTTATTATTTTCTGTGAGGCCCACTGGGATTTTCTTGAGTTCTTGACATATTCATCTATAAGAAAGGTTATCCCAGAGGTGAATACCTCCCAAGGCGACCAAAAACATCAACACTCCCTCTTAGCCAAGGAGGTATTCTCCATGATGTTTTTCCTCTAGTCCTCATAGCCTCGCAATCTATGCCCTGGTCCTCTGACCATGCTACTAGTAGCATCATCTCATTGCACATGGCTACACCTAATGTGGACCATTTCTAGGGCCTCAACACCACTAGAATATACTAGGACCTACTCGCTCATAGTGCATCGTCAAGGACCTACTCGCCCATGAAATGTCCACTTGGTCTACTCCCAAGCGCTGGGCACCAACCCAGTACAATTTATCAGTCCATCAATAAGTGTCATACTCAAATCAATCCATTGAGTAGTATCGTCACAAAAGAATGTCTCACGAAGCTACAACTATCAATACTCCCTCTCAACGAGGAAGGCATTCTCCAAGCATATCTTGTACTATTCTTGGTATTCTTTTGTTATAAAAAAGTTTCTCCATGAGCCTCATTAGCTATATTGATGATCCATCTCCACAAAAAAAATTAGGGCATTAATTTTGCTAAAAACCCTTATAATTTGCCAAAACACCTTGCATACACATTAGATACACATAAAATGAGAGAGAAACACGGAAATCTTTATTATTATAAGAATGCTTAATACAACCATAATACCAAAATGGCTGCTATGGCAGCGACAATACACCAATGATAATAAATCAAAACCTGAACAACGCCCTGTTGAAGATAGATCTACTCCTAAAGCTCCATTAAAGACCCTAGTTGGATCTTCCTCCTTGTCCAACTAGGGTGGATGGTCTCACCACCGAAGCCAAACTACAGTGAAAGGATTTTTCCAAAACCCTAACGAAAACATTGGCTCACCAAGCACTCCACAAGAAATAATCCCAAAATCTGACATGCCCAAATGACTTGCTCTTCTCTCCTTTTAAAGGCTCATTGGATCTTTCTAGAGAGATCTAACTTGACCTCCTCAAAGCTTCTAGAAAAGAACTTTAATAATGTGACTTTATAATGTTTATCTTTTATTTAATCCACTTAAAATTAAATAATAATTAATTAAAGATTAGTTGTCAAATTAAATTTAGACAACATAACCAAATAATTAATTAAATACTTAATTTTTTTAAGCTCGCCAAAAATGGGGCATTACAAAGCATATGGTGGCAAAGAAACCAAGTAGAAAAGATGAAATAAGATAAGTCATGAATCATACCTACACTAACTTGTGGTTGGCAAGCTTACATAGAGTGTTGACAGTGACTATTGAGATCTTTCCCAGCTATACTTGTTAAGTAACCTCAAAACTATTTCCATGTTATATTTGATCAAAGGGTTGCATTAGGGAAAATGAGCATACAAGATACGTCGAATGGAAAAAGGATGAGGAATTCCATTGTGTTTTCAGTAACCCATTGGAGATCCAAGGAGAGCACTAGAAACACAATGACCAATAGCGTTCTTTTTAATCCATTCAACTACAAAAAGTCATGGGTTTCCTCACCTTGCACCCTTTCGAGGAAACTAAGAGTGAATAAATGTCACTTCATTTAGACACCCGACATTGATGAAGCACACTACACTTGAGGCGATTAGGTGATACAAGAAAGACAAGCCTCACTCTAGCCAACTAATAAACAAGAGCATAAGAGCACTAGGAGCGTCCCAACAAAAAGACTATTATGAGAAGGAAAAAAGGAGTAGGGCCATAAGGAGTCGAAAGTAGGCCAAGACACCAAAAAGGAGTAATAAGAGTTTGAAGGAAAACTAAGAGACAAAGAAGAGGATAGAGAGGATAATAAGGGATGATAAGAGGTGGTAGGGATATTGCAAGGCCAAACAAAGGATCATGAGGATGAAAATTAGGTTGAGGGGAAAAGTAGTTTGAATAGGATAAAACAGAGGTCAAGAGTACGAAGAGGGGTGGAGAGGCCAAGAGAAGGGACAAGAGGCTTCGATGCCACAAGTCCAAAGAGAGCAAGGAGATGCACAACAATCCCAAGGAACTATTGAGAGTCACAAAACAAAATAAACAAAGGAAAAAAGCTAAGTTTAACGAACCACAAAAACTACCTGCAAGGAAAAGGAATGGGTTCATGGTGGATAGTGCTACAAACACAGTGGTTTCCACCAATTGTGACAACAAATGGGTTACTAGTAAGGCTATTGTAGTTGTAAGGAAGAACAAGATAAGAGTTATTAAAATGAATCAACTATGGTTTCTAAAAGGACCTAGACATGCACCATACGAAATTTGTGGGGCTATGAGCAGTTAGGTTGGGGTTTGTTGTGCAGTTTATGAAAATTGAACAACCTATTTTAAGAAAGGGTGAACTAAAAGGGGAAAACAAAGAGCAAAGAATGAGTTGATGGAGGAAACACACAAAAGAAGATTTGTACAAGATTATAGGCTATTAACAATGACGGGAGGATACTAAACCTTCTATAGAACATTCATGTACAAAGGGTGCACCATTGCAATAACAAGGAATTAAGGGAAGACATCTGGAAACCAAAGAGGAAAGAGGCTCCATGAGATCACAATAAAGGGAAAGAGACTCCCACAAATTATGTTGGAGTAGCCATGAGAACTATCTATGCAATAGTCTGTAGCTGTTAGGATCCACCGGTAGCCATTACTTGAATTGTCTTTGAACTCACCAACAAAATCCAAACCCCATTACTGAAAGGGTGCCTCTACTACTACCGGTTTCAAGGGTTGTGCTGGGAGTTTTGGTTTGCCGGAGAAGTACTGGCAAGGTTGGCAAGATCGGACGTGCTGGTGAGTATCCGAAAAAAGCGTTGGCCAATAATAGTCGCCCCTTAGAATCTTATGGGCAGTAGTACGAGCCGCAAAATGTCCACCACAATACCCAGAGTGCAATTCTTCCAGTATCTTCTTTGCCTCTTCTTTGTTCACACATCGAACAGGCAGTATTTCATAGCTCTCAATCTCAAAGCCCTTCTTTTGTAGTCCACTAAGTGATCAGGGCAAGACAAGTTCTTTAGATAGTAAACGATATCGGAATACCACTCGTCATGTTCTAATTCGCTGATCATTACGTTTACTTGCTCACTCTCACCCATCTGTATGGCTTCTTGGTTGCTCTCGGTTAGCATTTGGGCTAAACCTTGTCCCTTTATTATTTTGGTGGGTTTTATTTCTAAGTCATACTCCTGGATCTTGGAAACCCATTTTCCTCGAGTACCCATGCAATCTTGTTGCGATAAGACGTCTTTCACAGCTGGGTACAGGACATAAGCATTGATTTTATTGTAACTGACATAATTTCTGAAGTGTTTGAGAGACTTGACCAAGGCATAGGCTTGTTTCTTGGTGATGGAGTAGTTCAACTCAGAGTCTCTTAGGACTTTGCTCATAAAGGCCACGGGGTGTTCAAAGTCATCAGCATCTTTTTGCATCAGGACACCTGCAATAGTATCCTGGGATGCGAACGAGAATATTATGTAATCCCGCGAGAAAAAAGGCCCAATCAAGACGGGGGCTTGGGAGATAGCATTTTTTATGTCTTCAAAGGATTTGTTGTTCTCATCTTCCCATCTGAAAGCAACATCCTTTTTTAGCAAAGCGCTCAAAGGTTTTATCCTCTCGACAAAATTTGGTACAAATCTACGAATGAAGTTGATTTTTCCGAGAAAGGATTGCAAAGCTTTTCTATTGGCTGGGGGGCGGACGTCCTTTATCGACTGGACTCTTTCGGGATCAATGGAGACTCCTCCTTGTGAGGCCACGTGTCCTAACAGCTTTCCTTCATCAATCCCAAAGACAGATTTCTTGGGATTCAGCGAAATACCATACTTTCTGCATCGCTCAAAAACAATCCTGAGGTGAGAGAGATGGTCTTTCCTGTCCTTGGACACGACTGTAATGTCATCTTGGTAAATTTCTATTAATTTTTGTATGAGGTATCTGAAGGCAAAGTCCATTGCTCTCTGAAAGGTGGCATCAGCGTTCATAAGACCAAACGGCATCCTTAAGTGCATAAAAGTTCCCCAAGGCGTAGTGAATGCAGTTTTGAGTTGGTCTTCTCTTTTGAGTAAGACTTGGTTGTATCCTGAGAACCCATCTATCATAGACATCATCCCCACCCCTGTAACCCGCCGAAGCAAATGTTCCATGTTCGGGAGGGGATAATTTTCCTTTAACGACGATTGGTTGAGGTTGCGGAAATCAACACACAGGCGGATGTCACCATTCTTCTTCCAAACAACCACCAAGTTTGACATCCAAGAAGAATACCTGATAGGGGGCATCAACCATCTTTTGGAGTTCCTTTTGTATTTGGCTTGCCAACTTTGGGTTGATATGCCTCAGCTTTTGTCGGAATAGTTTGGCCCCTTCTACCAAGGGTATGGCGTGTTGGATGACATCCCCCCTATAGGCTTTCAAATCATCATAGTTCCAAGCAAAGGTATCTCTGAATTCTCTGATGAGCGCTAGTATTTCCTTTCTTTCTTTCTCGGTGGTGCCCTTGCCTATTTTGACCATCCTTGAGTCCATCTCTATACCAATATTGAAATCCAGGGCTTCTTCAGCTTGCTTGTTGGCTCTCTTTCCCTTAAAAACATCATGCCTATCAAAAAGGTTTTCTAGGGGAACACAACCCTTTGGCAAGGTATTGCTTTGCAGGTTAATGACTTCCAAGTCCATAGAATCAGCTAGGAAAGCAACTTGCGAATCGGTGAACTCTTTATTGTTCTCCATGAATCTGATAATTTGATCATCATCCTCGAAAACCTGCCAACGTTCCAAATTATCGGGAACAGAAGGCCTAAAAAGAACCTCCATCTTGCATAGGTCGTGAAGAGGTCCCTCACATGGTTGTAAAGTAGAAGCAGAGACATCCAAAGCATCAGCCACGTGGTTTTCTTCTTGAGGAAGAGCTTCAATTGACACTTTTCTGAAGGATTTTGAAAGGGTTTGAGCCACATCTCGATACCTTTTCAACTTTTCATTTTTAGTGGAAAATCTCATCAAAACTTGTGACACAATGAGGTCTAAGTCCCTCTTTACTTCTAGGATTGTAACACCTTTGTCAATTGCTAAATTGAGACCTAGAATCAAGGCCTCATACTCGGCAATATTGTTGGTGCAACAGAATTCCAGCCTATATGAATGGTAAAAGACTTCACCGGAAGGGGTTGTTAAAACTACTCCAACGTCTGATCCAGAGCTTGAGTGTGATCCATCGAATTCTAAGGTCCAGATTCCTTCGGTCTCTTCAACGACATCCACATCTAACTTCCCTTCTTGGATGAACCAATTATTAAGGTCGCTATCGATACATAAAAGTTGGTCACTTGGCTCATTAGAGGTTTCAACTGGGGAGCCAACGAGAGGCTCATTGTAGATGGTAAAGAATCCCCCTTCAGGATGAGGGATGTGTTGCCGTCCTAATGCACACTTGCAAACGTGAGCTAAGTCCTGCTCACTTAGTGTGCCCTCGGAGACACAATGTCTAAGCCTCAGCCCACACTGTCACCTTGACTGGAGGCTTCTTCCTTCTAGGCTTACTCCTAGGGAAGCCAAGGGGGGTAGTCCCTAGTTACTAAGTTAATTTTAATTACAATGTTCTAGGAGTTAGTTTCAATTGATTATAGGCCAAGGGG
>ML804731.1:29074-50070 GCA_009831015.1 Picea engelmannii
CGCAGGGGTGCGGAAATCCCGTTTACAAAAATTTAAGTGCTGGGGTATCAGATACCCAAGTAGAACCATAACTGTCTTCAACATAGATAAACTTCATGGCACATGAGTTGACCCCTGTGTTGAATAGGCGGTCAACAGGATGGTTGCTTTGGACTATTGTTCATGAATACTTCCATTCAAATGCTCTATGAGATCTTTGTGAAGAATAATCCCCAAATTATTTACAGCATCTATGACGACCACATTTATCAAGAAAGGAGCACTGGGGCAGGAGTCAAAGACCACCTCGAGGTTGTTAATGATCCCTTTTGCAAAGTCACCTCCGGTATTTGTTTGTGAGAGGCTCAGACCTAATTGATACATAACTTCCTCCGTCATCATGTTGGTTGTGGCACTTGGGTGCAGGAGACAGTTGCGGAGAAGGGAGTCTTTGACTCGGAGAGTGACATAGAAAGTTGTGAACTCACCAATTTTGGAGAAAGGGTGTCCCACTTGGTGGATAAAAACAGAGAAATCTTTCGAAGGATTCTGTTCAACGTTTTCAGGTAGGACAGTTTCAATCTCGTCCTTAGGAGGGATCTTTTTCAGAGGGGGTTCTTGGGAAGGGGTAATGCTTTCACGGGAAAGGCTCCATTTTCTTTTAGTGGGAGCAAGTTCGACTTGGAGAATTCTTGGAGACTCAGGTTCCATGACAAGTTCATTACCAGGATCCCATAGGTCAACATTCTGTGAAAGGTCCATCTGATGAATGTAGTCTTCGAACTTAAGGTTTTTCTCAATCTGAAAGGCTAGGTCTTGTGCTTCCTCTAAAGTTGCAAGTGACCGGTCCTTGAGGGTGAATTGTAAATCCCCTTCCAAGGAGGACAAGAAATGATCGAGGATAGCTTGTTCCGAGCCTACCTTTGATTGGTGAGGAGAAGGTTGAACCTATCACTGAACTCTCTAATACCTTCACAGAATCCTTTGCAAATGCCAAGGTATTGGGAAAAGGAATCCTGCGAATGTTCACTATCACACCACCTTATTCTGAAAGCCTTTTGCAGTTCTTCAGGGTTTTTTATGCTTCCTTTCGGGCGGCCATCAATCCAAACTTTAGCATCCTCTACAAGGGATCTTGCAAAGAGTCTCATAAAGACATCATGGTGTTCCTGACCAGCTAGATGAAATTCAAATTTATCACAGAACTGGGCCCAATGTATGTTCCCAGGAACGAATTTTCCAGAGAAGAGTGGTAACCAAGAATTTGCATCCTTGGGTAAGTCATGCAGCCCTCCTTGGATGTTACTTAGGTCGAAACAGCTGAAACTCTCTAGGTGAGACCATTTGTGAGGATTAATCGAGGGTGCAGAGCTTGTCAGGCTGACAGTGGCAACAGTAGAGGGATTTGAGTATTGTCGCCCACTACGGGTCGTCATTGGTGGAGTCGCCAGATAATTTGCTTGAAACTATCAAAGAAAAGGGGAAAAACACCCTAGTGGAGTCGCCAGGTAAGCTTGTAAGAAAAGGTCTTTGAGGCAAGGCTTACCGAAAAGATTTGTCGTTTGAGGAGAATTGACTCAGTGTTTCCCGGCAATGGTGCCAAAATGTTATCGCACAGTTTGTAGCTAGGTCAAATGGCTAGAAGATAGAGGCCAAAATGGCGTAACATGAACCTGCCCCACCCAATGTCACCACAATGGAGAGGTTCTTTCTCTTTAGGGAGGTTATGCCCAGGGGAGACGTCCCCGGTAACCTGGGGTTTTGAAGAGGCTTAGGTATAAAGGTATAAGTAAAAGTCCCTCTTCACAGGTTACCACCAAGATCAGATAGTCTGGCTAAGCAACCAATAATGAAGTGTAGGCCCAAATGAGAACACCTGCCCGGAACAAAGCAACAGCAAAACAATACATGCAGGCTATGATTCAATGGGTTAGTACTTCATACAACTATCTGATATCAATGTATTAGCAATTATAACAATAGATATTGACGAGATCAATGTTTATCAATAATAGCAATGGAACAATATCAATTCATCAACAAATATCGACATGATGCAACAAACAGTGTATCTAATCAATCCCTTACTCAATAAATGCTTCAAAACACCATCTAATTGCTTATAAAGACAAAATACTGCATCAAGATGGAATAACCAAGAATGACGTCAGCCTTGTTAAGGTCAGTTGTTAGTTAGGGTTTCAAATTATAAGAGTTTTAAGAGTTTATTTGACCACTATCACTTCAACGTTGGAGACCTAAGATCAGTGCCTCAGGGTAAATGGAGTCAATTCAGGAGAGGACGCAAGGTTGAAGGGAAAAGGCTAAGGACTAGAGGGAAGGGTTCTAAAGTTGCAGGGCCCCAGAATCAAAACCCTAGGGGAAAGAGGCTCACTCTGGTGTTGCTTAAGCAAGTCCTCGTGCTCTTTCCTCCTTCCTTAGGTTTATCTTGGCAAAACGGCTAGCATCAAGACACGAGAGTGAGGTGAGGGAGAGTGTTGCAAAGGCAAGGCCCTATCACCAAACCCTAGAAGCAGGACGACCCTAGGTGTAGATAACCTAGGCCTAGGACGTCTCCTCCTTCTTGACCTTTAAAAGGTACAGCTAGCACAGGGGAAGAAGTAACAAGAGAGTAGCAATGGCTAGGCTCTTCCTTCCTTCTTCAATGGCTAAGAATTTCTCTTTTAGGGGACATGAGACAATGACCTACTTGTGTGTTTGTCCCCTAGGGTTTTAAAATCAGCAAAATTTATAATAAATGCAAGAATATAAGACTACAACCATTCAATTAAGAAGTTTTGCAGAAAAAACACTTACATATCATGATGAAATAGCATTGCAAACCCTAGTTCTAAACCTTCCTTCAAGAGAAATGCCAAAAATGCCAAGAAAAGCCTTCCTTCAACAAGTGTGCCTCACTTGAAAAGAACAAATACCCAACAAGGGCGCAAAAATCAGATCTCACTAGGAGAGTGAGTTGTGTGTTATGTCCTAATGAGGATAAAACTCCTCAATATATATTGTATCAATGACCTTTAATTAAATTTAGGTCATAAAATTTAGCCTACAAGGCTTTAAACCAAAATCATACTGTTTTTACATTAAATGTTCTTTTAAAACCCTAAATGAGCAAAAAGTGAGACGTCAAGCCCTCCTGAGGGAGACGTTAGGCCATTTTAGGGCCAGTGCAGCATCCAGAAGCCAAACGTTATCCCTCCTTGGGCTCTTCCAAACTGCCACACGTGCAACAACCCTGTCCATCTGCCATATGCTCATGATGATGTCACAAGCATCCTGGTGACGTCCTGGGTCATCTGGGGCCAATGTTCAACTGCAAGTGAGTCAATTCCCCTCAGCCTAGCTCAGCCAAAGTGCCTCTGGTGAAACGTCCTTCTTCTTCTCAGGTGCAAAAGCTCAATCCAGCACTGTCCTGTCTCTACCTCTCTGACGGGGTTTCAGCAACCATCTGATGGACTCTTTAGCCCCATGGAGGTCTGAACTAATCATCTCCTCATGTGTACAGGTCCAAATGGTACCTGTCCGTCGAGCATGGTCCTGCACATCAAAAACTTCGTCCTCCATGGGCTCATTGGTCACAGGGATCATAGCAATGTTTATCACGTTTCATCATTAATATTATCAAACATATGCATAAAAACCCTGATATATCATCCAATAGCTCAAAGACCTACAATACAAGGTTGAAGAAAAGGACAAGACACCCTATTGGGCTAGTATCCATAAAGAAAGGAAAGTCTCCAAGGGGTTTCATCCAAGCCATGTAAAATGAGGTGGTGTGGATAAGGGATGTCCAGACATATGGGTAGAGAGAGAGCCAGGGATGCATGATATTACCTGTGGGTGCCTTTGTAGAAGGTGAGTTGTACCCATCATGGATATAATTTTTTCCAAGCGCTTTCTTGCCTTTATTCTTTTCTTTTCTTTATTTGCTTTTTCTTTTTATTTCAAGGGCTAACTAGAGGACACTGCCTTGGCATGGTGACCAGAGTTGACAATGTTACCCACAAGCACTTTCATAGAGATGATAAGGTTGGCTCGTGATGAGACCCCCTTCCCCTTGGCCATGCAACCAAAGGTCACTGCCCTAGCATGGTAACCAGATAGTGGCAATGTCATGTTGTTAGGTACCCATGAAGGCTGGCTCGTGATGAGACCCCCTATCCTCTTGGCTAGGTCTTGTTTTGTTATTTTTCTTCGGGTCCCTCTTGTTTCTTGCTGAGAGGCTTTTTAGTGCCTTCTCGGGGATCCCTGGGCGACGCATCTCGAGGCTTCATTTTTAGGCTTTTATCTTTTACCAGCTGCTTTTACCTTCTTGGCCTTTAGCCCCTTCTTCCCACGAGATAAGGTGCAACCCCACAAACAGATCATCCTAATGCCCGGACTAGGGGAATGGGACAGATGAGTAGGAGATAGGATGAAAAAGTGATGATATGATGGGAGCGGACGATGGCTCTTCAGAAATCCCCCCAGTGGCAAACCAAAACCTATGGGTACAGGCTTGCTAGGGCACCCAGTCAATCTCCCCAAGCATGGTCAAGTGGGTCAATGTAAGATCCAAGCAGTCGTTAGAGATAAAAGGAATAAGATGCATATATCTAAAGGTTATAATGATCAAAAGTGACACATACCATGATACCTGGACCAATTACCTCATGGAGCAAGAGCCTTCTCCGATACAAGACCAGGTCGATGGTGATGGATGCTGCTGCTGCTGACAAGACGAATCTGATGAAAGAAGAGAAGGATGGGCCCTCCAGGGCCATGCTTAGGTCAATCCTGCTCTCGGTACTCCATGTCTAGGACCTGTGGACCTCGAGACATGATCTCCTAGTTATCCCTAGAAATCGAGGATAACAAAGCAAACTTCATAAAGTGGTTTTAGTCATTTGCTAGCTCAGATCTTCACCATTTCCTTTGGGACTTCACCAGGGATGTTACCAAGCCCTGATCTATCATTCTAGCGGTTTTGTGGGGCATTTGGAGGCATCTAGGAGTGAGGTCGATTTATCTAGGGTTTTAGGCATCCAAGGGGCGCACCATATCTTGGAGGAGGTTTAGATCCATAGGGTTTGAGAGAGATCTTGGAGATTTGGGCACCTGGGTTGTTCTTGCACCCGATCTATTGTTTGGCATCTTTCTTGAGGTGATTGGACACATTTGGCAGCAGGGCCGAATTGTTGAGCAGTTTCAGCATTCCAGCAGGGCGTGGCATCATTCAGTTGGGACCTTTGGCACTTCATACGACCCAACTCCTCTTGTATTAATCTTCATTGGATATTTGGCCTTTGGAGGCCTGTGGCATCTTCTATTGGAGCATTTTGGAGCAGCTCCAGCTTCTATTGTCTATCTTCTTAGCCATCTGTTGAGCATTCCAGATCGACATCTTCATTGTAGCAGGTTCTTCTATTATTATGAATAAAATCAGATTTGCAGTGTTTTGGCTTGTCGATCTTCTTATTGATCTTGCATATGGTTGAGGTATGTTCCATGATTGTATCTTCTTGTTTATTGTTGCAACACACCTATAAAATCATCAGTAAAACCCTAAGGACGAAACCAAGAGTCCATTCTGCAAGTAACACATGTAAACAAGTAGATCAGCCAAGTGTTTGACGAAATGCCACAATCAGAAAAGTTTTAAAAGGCACCCAAAACCGTGATGCTCCTAGCATAATAGTTTGGGAACATTACATGGAAGCATAGAGAAGTACAAAGAGAGATTTGTGGCTAGAGGATTCTCCCAGAAAGAGGGAAAAGATTATGACGAGACATTTTCTCCAGTAGCAAAGTACACTTCCATCAGATCTATTATTGCTATTTCTTCCATTATGGGATGGAAATTACACCAAATGGATGACAATATTGATTTTTTGAATGGTGTAATTGAAGAAGAAGTGTACATAGATCAGCCACAAGGTTTTGTAATCCATGGGAAGGAGTCCCATGTTTGCAAATTGAAGAAAGCTTTGTATGGGCTTAAGCAGGCACCCAAGGCATGGTATGCCAGAATAGTCAGTTATCTGATGAGCTTGGGGTTTACCAAGAGTGATCCGGATCCCAACCTTTACTACAAAGGTTGAAAATGGTTGCCCATTGATCTTGCTACTATATGTGGATGACCTGTTTCTTATAGGGGATGAGAAGCTCATAGATTGGTGCAAGAGGGAGCTCACTTCAGAGTTCAAAATGAAGGATCCGGGTCTGCTGCATTATTTCTTGGGATTAGAGGTGTGGCAAAGGCCAGATGAGATTTTTCTTAGCCAAGGAAAATATACAGTTGAGATCCTGCAAAGATTCAGGATGATGGGCTGCAAGTCCATGGCCACACCAATGGTTACAAATCTGAAGCTCTTGAGTGATTCATCTTCATATTTGGTTGATTCCACGATGTACAGACAGTTGATCGGATCCTTGATGTACCTGGTTAACACCGAGACAAATATATGCTTTGCGGTGAAAACATTGAGTAAGGACATGGTTGACCCTGTTATCCCCATTTTGTGGATAACTAAGGAGATTATGTCTCTAGGCCCTCATGTTGCAGATATGGAGTTTCGAGAGACTACATGACCAACAGTATCCTTTTTCACAAATGGAGACCCTTCTCACCACCACAGAGTTCGCACATTTTCAGATGGCATCCACCACATCAGTTGGCTTCCGGAAGGCAGTGGGCCTTGCTCCATGAGGTACAAGTTAGTATTATGGTCAACATCATTTCAATATTTAAGGCATTTGAGTATGTTGTATCTTAGATTTCTCTAGATTTCATGATATATGCTTGGACATTATGCCATTTGCCCTACTTCACCTTGGTGGTTGACATTGCTCCCTAGTAAGTGGTCTTCCTTGGGGATGGTTTTGCTACTAGAAACTCCCTTGAAGAGCCATCCTACCGTTCCCAACCATACTTACCAATTTCCATCACTACTTCCCCCCATTTCCTTATCTCTTGGGATTTTAGGGTGTATTGACCCAAGAAGGGGTTGTCCCTCATTCTATGGGAAGAAGGGACTGAAGGCCCAAAGGGATTGATATTGGGTAAAAGATAAAAGCCTATGTATGAACCTTCTAGATGCTTCGCCCAGGGATCACCCAAGAAAGCAATGAAATGCTTATCTTTGAGAAAAGGGGGACCCACAAGAAATGTGATTAAGAATGCTTAAAACGCTAGTTGGAGGATAAGAGGTCTCATCACGAGTAGACCTATCATGTCCATGAATATCTAGTGGTATGAAATTACCATCATTTGATCATCAAGCCATGGTTATGGCTCTCAGTTGCATGGCTGAGAGAAAGGGGGTCTCATCATGAGCCAACCTTCTCATTTCCACTAGGTATTTGTGGGTGACACTGCCATTATCTGGACAACACGCCAGGGCAGTGGCCTTCAAATTTTCCTTAAATTTATGAAAGAATAAAAGAATGGAAAAATAATGGGCTTGGAAAAAGTGCATTGTGGACGAAGGTACCACACACCCTCTACAAAGGCATCCATGAATGAGACACTACAACCTCTTGTATGTCATGAGCCCTATGCCCATTGAGTCTTGACCATAACCACTTCACCCACTTTACATGGCTTAGAGAGGGATCTCTTGGAAACTCTCCTTGACCTAGGGAAAGATCTACCCAATAGGACACCTCTTCAACCCTCCCATATTCAAGCCTGACAAGCCGCATAATGTCTTTGAGCACTTAATTGTTTGACATAGTGATCTTTGATGCGCATGCTTAGGTGGCTCATTTATTGATTGGATTCACTTATCATGATGTTATGACATGAGATCCTTGGAGGGCATGCTTATATGTCTTTGCAGGACCTAGTTGGTGGCCAATTTTGGAAGAACAAGCCTAGCTTGGGCTTCCATGGGTCTTGAAGCCCACAAGTGGATTCCAAGGGACCGCATGGAAAATGAGAGAGATCAAACTTTGAAGGCCTAGAAGATGACTTAGACGACATGACCTAGCCCTCCAGATGCCAAACGTTTTGCCTAGGAGAGTCAAAACATCACTTGTAGAGGCACGACGTCACCTAGGGGGGTTAGGGTTTGGTGGTGAGTAGACATGCATTGGCACAAGGACGTTTTGATGGGTTTGGTGGTGAGTTGACATGCATTGGCACAAGGACGTTTTGATGGGTTTGAGGCTTTGACCATGAAGGAAGTTATTTGGATGCTTGACATGTGGCTTTGGGAAGCCTTTATACACTCCTCCATCACCAATGACCTTCTCCTAGTGCCAAAACGTCCCCTAAAGGGGTGACGTCCATATGACTAGGGCTTTTTCTTTGCGCAAAAGTGAAATTGAAGTAAATTGTTTAATATTACTTTGTAAAAGGGGCAAGATTAGGGTTGTTGACCCGTAGTCTTGTAGTTTACCCTTAATTATGTGGACAAACTATCTTAGTGACATTTTGTATAAATAAGAGATCACAAGATCTCATTTTAACATAACTCTCCCTCTTGTGAGAAGTACTTGGTCTGAAATTTTCGCTACACTTGGAGTGTTTTGCCTTTGGTGGTATGGAATAATGTTTTTTGGTTATGGTTTGATGATGATGATGGTGTCTTATCTCTAGGAAGTCATTATCTTGCTATTGTGGAGGTTTACTTTGGCATGTTAAGGATTTTTCTTGAATGACATGGTTTATTTACTTTGTTATTATTATCGATGATTCAAGATAAGGTTGTTTTGGCCAAGGCTAGATAGGGAGTATAAGGATATACACCCCTCTCCTAGTTTCCACCATTTTATCAAGCTTTTTTGCAAAGATTTTGTTGAGGAAGTAAGAGGATTTACACCCCTCATCTTCAAACCCTAGCTAGGTTACTTGCCTTGGGATGTAAGAGGATTTACACCCCCAAGGATTTAGTAATCCTAGCTCTTTATTCTTGACCCCATTAACCCATAACTAGTGGCACTAGTCTTGCATTGGGGAAACAAAATATTTCATTGGGAAACGTGATTTCTTGCAACTTGGATTGTCTTCCTTGTGCCTTGGGCACCTCACAGCCACCAGGGCATCCCCATCAAAGGAATACTTCTTTCTGCTGTTACAAATTTGCATATTCAGCCATTAAGGCTGCAGAAACCCTAACTCAATTGCTTGAATAACTGTCTTATCAACCATTGGAAATTGCCCAAACTTTGCACACTTGTCCTACTTGCTTCAGCACACTTTTTGGCAAAGTTTGGAGGAGTTTTGATGGCTGATTTTATTCCTATAATACATTGATTTTTACAGCCATAAGGCTGATATAATTTGCTGCAGAAAAGTGTTTACAACAGCCTTGTCTTTCATGCTAGTATCTTGGTCTTTAATCTTGAGTTTTGCTAGCATTTAGCTAGTCTTTCTCTTGTATCTTTCACTTGATTACTAGCATTTATCTTGAAACTTATGGTGCCATTTTATTGTTGATATACATTGTTACTAACAGCTTCTATTAGGGACAAAAATCTTAACTTGCTTGTCCAATTGGTTATATTGCAATACATGTTTGTTTTGCTTGTGTCTCGGGCAGGTACTTCACCATTTGCAGGTTACTCAACATACTTGGCAACCCTTGGACCTTCCCAAGAATTTATTTCAAGACCTTCATACCCTTTACATTTGACCTCTAGGCACTTCATCTCCATCTTCATCTTTCTTCATCTCATTCCCCCTAGGGTCACCGGGATTCCCCCCTTGAGGTGACTACCTCACCTCTAAAGTGACGGGGACACCTACCTAAGGTGACAGTGGGTAGGTGACCTCTTAATTGTCGCCATTTAGTGGTTTTTTCAGAATTTTCCCAACCTACAACTTGTGCGATAGCATTTTGGCATTGTTGCCGAGGAGGATTTTGAATCCTCTTTCGAACCCTAACGACACTTTGGAAAGCTATCCCAAAGCCTTCCCCTAAGTTTGCCTAGCGACTCCACCCAAGGGTTGTTCCCTTTCTACCTTTCTTGATGAGCTCATCTTGAAGCTCATCTAGTGACTCCACCTTCCGAGAACGCTTCCTTTCCCAAACCTTTTCCCCCTGGGAGGTTCAAACCTTCTAAGGTTTACCAAAGAAGGCCCCCTCTCAAGTCTCCCGTTGTTAAAACCCTTTTCCATAGTACCCTTCCTCTTGCTCCAATGGCTCACCCTTGGGAAAAAGACCTCTACAAACCTCTCAACATGGCCAACATCCAAGGATACCCTAATACAATGCCAAAGGAAGTCACCAAGTGGTTGCCAAAGTTCCCAGGAAACAATGTAATAATTGTTGAGGACCATATTTATGTCATGGGCCGAGACATGGACAATGCAGGTATTGAACATGAAGATATGACCATGAAGTTATTTGCCTCATCATTGACTGAAGAAGACCTTGATTGGTTCAGAGGACTCCCTGACAATCATCTCACATCCTACGAAGCTTTTGCCAACTTATTCAAGAAAAAATGGTCAACAAAGTTAGATGATGGGATGCTTGGGGATCAGTTTAATCAGATAAAGAAAAAGGAGAATGAAACAGTAAAGGAATTCAATACCAGGTTTGACAGGTTGTACAATCAAATTCCAACAGATTTTCTTCCTACAGAATCATCAGTTTGTCTCCTTTACATAATGTTTTTGAAGGGCAATTTTGATTCATTCTCAAAGACAAAAATCCCACATCATTGGCACAAGCCAAGGAGTACAATGTTGATATTGAAGAGAATCTCCTTGATTCAAGGGTAGAACCTTTTCACTACCCTCGTGTCAAAGCAGAAGCAAAAACTAAGTTTTCCAACAACAATACCTCTAATCTGATTGCCCTCTTAACTCAAAAGATAGACGAAATGAATACTCAGTTTATCTAGGTGCAGAATCAGATTATGGGCCATTTGACTATAGTGGAAAGAAATCAATATGCTCCCAGACCTCAATTTTCCAGACAGCAGAGAGATGCCATAGGTTGGAAACCAAGGCCTCCGATACTTTGAAACCAGTTGGGACAGTTGATATAGAAGCTTGGTGCCTCCCGTGCCAAGTACCCCACATAGAAGATGAATTCGCCCGAGGAGATGAAGATTCTCCTGACGATATGAATTTCATTGATATGATTTGTGTTTTCCAGGAGGAACAAGTTACCCAAGAGCAGATTAATGAATCCAAAAGAAGAGGAGAAAGAGAGGGGAGACAAATGATTAGAAAAAAGAATTAAGGAGGAGGGAATATTTGACCTACACTAGAGGAAATAAAGTTTCAACCCCTTCATCTTATCTTGACACTCCTCCTTCAACAAACAAGGTGGCTCCACCACCTCCACCTCGGGTGTGTGAGTTGCTTCCTAATCCAACTCCTACAAATGATATTCAGTCAAATATAGATGTTGCAAGTATGTTTGGAAAACTGAATATGACGGTCCGAGTGATAGAGAAGTGTAAGATCCCTTCTGTAAAAAGGGCAGTTTTGAAAGTCTTACAGGTGCCAACCGAGAAGGAAGATCCTCCAATCATCTTGAACACTATGTATCTCGATCGACCAAGGGACAAGAATCCCTCTTTCTATCTTTCATTAGGCATGAATGGCCTCTGCTTGAACAATTGCATGCTTGATTCAGGGGCCTCAACAAATGTCATGTCATTAAAGGTGATGGAACAACTTGGTCTGAAGACAACTCGACTTTATGGAAATGTATGTGGTATTGATTCACGGAGGGTCAAGGTCTTTGGGCTGTGTGAAGACGTTGAGGTATTTCTGATTGATTTTCCACATATCAGCATCCTCATGGACATATTAGTGATCGATGATCTGGATGCTTGGGGGATGCTCGTGTCGAAGACCTAGTCCTCTGCCCTTCAGGGTTTTATCAGCATGAGCCTTACACATGCCTATATCCCCATGGCCGATGGCACGTATGAAATCTTACACAACAAGGAAAAGAATGATAGACATGTGATGGATCTGAGGGGACATAATTATGTCGGTGAACACTACTATGATATGCCCCCGCAGATTATTGAGTATGATCCATCCAAACTACCCTTCATATAGGAAGACTCCGTAGAGATGTTTCTTCCATGAAGAGATAAAAAGAAACTTGCAAAATACCATTGGAAGGAGCCAGGGTCTATCCAAATTTTGAAGAAAAAGAATGAGAAACATGAAAATATCATCAAAGAGACAGTCCGAACAGAGCCTCCATGCGTTGAGAGTACACCTTGCATCAATTTTAATGAAGCAAGTCTTGTGCTCATGTGGGACAAAAGAAAGGGCAAGCCCAGATATGACCAGAGAAATAACAACCCATGGCTTGGCCCTTACATCATCAAGAATAAGTCTAATAAAGAAAAGTACTACCTGACAGATTTAGATGGGAGGAAGATGTCATTACCAGTGGATGGATCTCTTCTCCAATCCTACGTCCAGGTCACATGACTTCTTCAAGGCCCATGCCCCAGGTAAGTAGGTAAGTCATTGTTATCCCCTAGCCTAGGGATAATTAAGGAGATCGCATCTCGAGGCCCACAGGTCCTAGACATGGAGTACCAAGATCCAGACGACTTAAGCATGGCCCCGGAGGGCCCCTCTTTTCTTCAATGCAGTCCACATATCACCAGCAGTAGTATCCATTGCACCAACCTGGTCCTAAAGTAGCAGTGAGTCTTGCTCCATGAGGTAATGAGTCCGAGTATCATGGTATGTATCACTCTGATTTTTTAAGCACTTGAACATGTTTTCTTAAATCCTTCTTCATTTCATGACGTTTTCTTGGAAATTATGCTCTTTGCCTCATTAAAAAATGGGAGGGTAACACAGTGCCCTAGTAAGTTGATTTCCCTTTGGAATGGGTTGTTATCGGGTGTATCTTTGAAAAGTCATCGTCCGTTCCCTTCATACTTACCACTTTCCATATTTATTCCTTCCATCTCCCCTTTCCTTGTTTGGGCATTGGGATTGGCTACACTAGGAAGGGTTGTACCTTACCTTCTAGGAAGAAGGGGCTACAAGCCCCGAGGGAAAAAGTAGCTGGCAAGAGTTAAAAGCCAATGTTGAAACCTTCGAGACGCTTCGCCCAGGGATCCCTGAGAAAGCAGTGAAAGGCTTCTCAGTAAGAAAAGGGGACCTACAAGATAACATAAATACTCAAGGTACTAGTTGATGGATAGGAGTTCTCATCACGAGTCGGCCTATTATGACCATGGGCATGTAGCAGTATGACATTACCACATATCCGGTCACCAAACTAGGGTATTGGATCTTGGTGGCATAGCCAAGAGAAAAGGGGCCTCATTACGAGCCAACCTTCTCATTTCCATAAAATGTTTGTGGATAACGTTGTCTCCTCTGGTCCTCAAGCCAGGACAGTGACCCTCAACTATTCCCTTGTAGCACAAGAGCAAAAGATCAAAATAAAATGAAGCTAAGAATAAATCGCAATGAATGGGCTAGGAAACAATTGCATCCATGACAAGGTGCAGCTCAACCTCCACAAAGGCACCCATAGGTAAGACTCTACATTTCCCTGTTATCACATGCACCCCATGCCCAAATATTCACCACATGCCACCTCATACACTTACATTGAAATATCCCTGATCCAGTTGATCTGGATATCTACTGTCGAACTACGGTATTGGCTACTGAATCTGATACTCTGGGGGTTTCTGAATGTGTTTGAGTCACTGTGTGATGATGTTGGTGACTTTTGCATGTGTGTTCCAGTTTATTATATGTTTTAGCAGTATAATCCAATGCATGGGAAATAAGGACAACACGGCTCACTGATATATATATATATATATATATATATATATATATAATGCTGGAAAAGCAAGAAATACAATAATAACTGGAAGCAAATATGATAATCGTCAGTTAAATCTCATGGATCGTCACTAGAATAAAAAATAATAGATAAGAAATACCCGTGACTAGAAGAATGGGTGTTGGTCTGCACATGCACGGATGAATTGGCAAAAAGCAGTCTGGCAGCTCACGGTAATTGTTGTAGAATCCGGAAAACTCGCCCTGATGGCGATACCCGTCGGAATGAACTGGAAACTGTCTCAAAAGATGCACCCTGGCCTCTACACTAATGCTGATGACTGTCGGATTGAAGATCCAACCTTTGAAGCTCTGGATCTCACCCCCTGGGGGTTTGCGCCCCTCCTGGGCTCAATGAGTGAGCCCTAGTGATTCCACCGACAGAATCTGACTATGTATAGCTCAAAACGATCATCATGGTCTCCTCTGTAATGGGTCGGAAGGGATTCCTCATATCTGTCCGAAGTGTCCCCTAGAACCCCAAATGTGCTTCCTCTGGAGCTGTGCCCTAAATGACTGTTTTCTGCTTTCCAGAATATTCCACCGTCGAAAAGTGACGACAGATGGCTCAATAGGTGCGCCCTGGCTAGCTCTCTAATGGGTCGGAAGGAATCATCCAAATCTAAACTATCACAATCAGTCGCACAAACCCTCTCTCACACTTGCGCCTTCACTGGCTGAGTTGCGCAATCACTGAACTGGACACTGTAATGCACGGTGAAATACCTGGATGGTATCTTCGATAGGCTAGGGTTTGTCTCTCAACATCGAAACTGATCAATGGTGGTGGTTTCCTCCAGAAATCCACAAAACAACAAGGGGGTCGATTTCCTCCTCCCCTGCAAATATCTCCACATCAAATCATAACATAACATAATGAGGAATTAGGTCCTTTACCCGTCCTTTATAGCTTCCTGAAACCCTAATTTGTCGTTGAACTTTTTTCTCCAAGTGAATTTTACTTTATTTTATTATTCCTTGATTAAATCACTTAATTAATTAATTAATTAACCATTTTACCTCTAAAAAGTGATTTATCCATCCTTATGGCTTCTCCGACCACTGAAAGTCACTTCTCATCATCTTATCCCGTAATGCTCTTCTTCCCGATTCTGATGAGCTATTACACTAAGAGTTTTCTCCAAGTAATATGCCCATTATGACCTTCTTAGTGAATTTAATTAAGATATGACCCATAATAACTCAAAATTTCGGAAATCGTCGGAATGCAACGGAACCAAAGCCAAGTTGTGCGGAATGGATCCTGATGATGAACAATGCAATTCGGGCCCAATAAAACCCCTCAATATCTCACGAACTCTCTGTCACCCCTATCTGGCTACTCTGGTGGGCATAACACTCTGTAATGTTATAATGTCCCAAAATGGGGACATTACCTACATGACTTGGACTAGACGCCATCTGGGAAACACCCCAAACTTAATAGAAGTTAGCCCAACAGGACACCCTGAGACCCTCTCTAAACCTAACTTGTCAAATTGCATAACGTCTTTGAGCATTTGTTTGGGGTTAAGGGGGGTTTGATGCACATGTTCGGGTGATTTAATTATTAGATGTGATTTACATGCTATGATCCATGTGACTTATGAAACCCTGGAGAGCGTACATGTTGTCTCTACAGGACCTTGCCTAGTGAACAAGTACACATGAGGAAATGATTAGCTCGGACCTTCATGGGGGCTCAAAGCCCACATATGGATGCTAAAACCCCAGCCAGGGGGTAAGAAGAGATTGAAGACTTGCACCAAACGAAGGAAGGACGTTGCCTTTAGAGGCACTGTGGAAGACCTAGACCTAAGGTATCATGCTCCTCCCACCTGAACATTGGCCTTGGGAGGCCTTGGACGCCACCTCTATAGTCGTCGATGTCACTTGTCGACTGGGGTTGTCACCTTGGAGGCATTCATGAGGCTATTGGCACGTGTGGGCAAATTTTGGGCCTTTGGAGGCCCAACGTTTCATATCCTTTTCCCAACATCCCACACTTGAGGCCCAACCTCACCCTAGGAGAGCATGACATCACCTTTGGAGGCCTATTTAGATGCAAATTGAATTTATTTTGGTAAAAATGAAATTTTGTATTAATTGGCCAGATAGACCTGGATATTTTGACATAAAATAATTAAAAGTCAAATTTTGGTATAAATAAACATAAAATGACATTCATTTTCATCATAACTCATCACACACAAGTGGTGGTCTGAAATTTTCACCCTCTTTAAGGGTCATTGGCTGAAATAACTAGTGCGCTTCTCTTGGGAGAGATTTATGGTGGTGTATTTTGGAATTTTTCATGGTGGAATGGTCTTCAACTAGGGTTTGACTTGATTATTCTTGGTGAAGTAGAAAATATGCATTTTTATTCATGCAATGGATTTTTGTGGTAAAATTTACTTGTTTCATGTCTAAGATTATGAAATTGCTTGTTTAAACCCTAGGGGAGAAACAACAAATGCTTATTTCTCTCTATAACCCTTTTACTAGCTTGATCTTGCCAATTATACATTTTCTTGGGAGTGATTATTAGATCCCTAAATTGATAGCTCTCTAGTAATCTCATTCTAATCACCAATTAATTGTCTTTCAAAAAAGTTAAGGAAGGTACGCTAGGGCCTAGAAGTGCCTACTCTCTAACAAAACCTCCTTTGAAGATTTAGATGCTTGAGGCCTTGAAGTGTCAACACCTCTTGCATCTACCTCTTCCCTTCGATAAGCATTATCATTACTTTATTTCCCAAGTGATATTGTCACTATTATTGACTCCATAAAACCCTAAAAGGCACTGATTTCTATACTCTTGTGGATGAATGAGATCAAAACAAACTTTCAAACTATCTTATTGAAACTCTCATTAACACTAAAAGCCATATTGCCGCTGCTATAATTGCGCTAAAAACCATACTAACCTAAGAAACTACCCAGAAATTTGCGCTAGCCTAGGTGCTACCACCTAAGGCACTAATCTTCCCTTTGCTATCATCCCAAGTGCAAAATTCTAAAGGTTGTTGTTGCTGTTGTGATTGCTGTTACAGTCATCATTGCACCCCCTTAACAGCCCTTAAACTGTCCATAAAACCACCCAGGACTTGTACAAGGAAAACTAGTATCATTATATGCTAAAGTGTTTGTTTAATTGCCTAATTTAAGTACTTTCTGAAGTGGTTTTTTCTGTTGTCATCATTACTTAGTTTACTGCTATTACAAGTGTTTTGACAGCCCATTGAAGTCACTTGTAGACTTGTTTTAAATGTTGAAATTGTAAGTGACAAAGTGCTATCAAATTGCAAAAGGTCTTTATATCATTCTTGTCATTATAACTTGCAATTTCCGGACATATTGCTGCTATACATTTATCTTTTCATGCATAAGAGTGTTTCGGTAGCATATCTTCTATGTTGAAGTCATTAATTTGAAACATTGATATCATTGGTTATTGCTAACGTTTGTGGTTTCATTGGTAAGGAGCAGGTATCATTCACCTTGAATTTCTCTTTAACTCCAAAGAATACCAAGTGACTTCTTCCTTTTGAGTGACCTAGAGAGAGGGGTGGGTTTTACCTTTGTCTTATCTCCCTTCATCAACCAACTAGGTCTTGGGATGTCTCCCTTGAAGTGAGTTTATTCTCCTCCTAAATAGAAAGAAGTATCCTATTAGGATGACAATGATAGGACTACCTTCATGTTACGTCAATCTAGGCCTACTTGCCTTCAGGGTTTAGGCAAGTATAGATTGTGTGATAACATTTTTGGCGCCGTTGTTGGGGAACATCCAATCGATTTTCCTCGAACAACACTTTTTCAGTAAGCCTTTATCCAAAGCCTTCATTTCACAAAGCTTCACAAAGCTTACGTAGCGACTCCACTAAGAGTGATCCCCTCATCCCTTTGATAATCTCAAGGAGATTGTCTGGCGACTCCACTGATGACAACTCGTAGCGGACGTCAGTACACACCTTATTATCCTGTAGTTCATGTTATTCCCATGGCCCCTCCTAAATGGGCCCCCGAAGAACTCTTCGACCCTTTGGACTTGGCTAATATCAAAGGGGGTTTACATGATCTACCTAAGGATGTCAATTCATGGATACCGAAGTTTTTCGAAGAGTCTGGGGCTTCTGGAAACACACATTGGACCAAATTGTGTGAAAGATACGACTTCCATCAGTCTGGGAAAGAACATCCTGAAATATTCATGAAACGTTTCCTTGCCTCACTTACTGGAGATGCTAGGAAATGGAGCACTAACCTCCCAAGCAAGAGCCTCACAGCCTGTGAACACTTAGAACAAGTTTTCTTGCAAAGGTGGGGTGTGATGGAAGATATGGCTTCCCTTTACTCACAATATCTCAAAATTTGCAAACAAGACGATGAGACTGTTAGGGAATTTAATGATAGGTTTAATAACTTGCTTGGTCGAATTGATTCTGATTTTCAACCAAAGAACGTTATTCTTGGACAGCACCTCAATTCTTTTGAAGGAAACTTCCAATCCCTCCTCGGGAACCGATTCCCAACAAACCTTAAGGAGGCACAAGATGGTGCTTGCTGGATTGAAGAAAATCTCAAATGGTGTGATCCCATTCCCAGGTAAACCTTCTTCAAGAGCAAGATGATGTCATATGGTTCAATGACGAAGATGTTGAGGAAGAAGAACATGATTTCCCAAAGATACTAGAGGTAAACAATGAGATTAAGTTAGCCATTCCCCCTAAAGGGACTGGTATTTGGAAGAATGGGTTCTCAAATATGAAAGATGCCTTAATTTTTTCAAAACAACAAGAACCCTCTGAGGATATAGGTACCTTTGAAGAAATCACTAAGTTGGAAATGGCACTATCACAAGCCCAAAATCCTTCCTCTATGAGACTTCCTCAAAATACTAGTCAGACAATAAAACCTCATGCTCCAAAAATAAAAATTGTCCAAACACCTTGGATCTACAAAATGTTGCGAGGAAAGAAATCGATCCTAAGTCCTTATCGTGCAAAGACTCCCATTTTGAACGTGATCACCCGAAGGCTACTCAAGAGAAACCTAATTATGTAGATTCCATCTTTACCTTTTTCCCCAAGAGTGCCCAGATATCACACCAAAGAAAATCCAAGAAAATCAAGACATGAGGAAGCCTAGGATTGAGTGCTTGAGCCAAACAAGTGAGGACTCAAGGGTGAACCTTGGATAGCCCCAGGTGTATGCTAGGGATCTACCCCAACCTTTCCCAAAACCTAGCAATGATAGGACCAACCTAAGCACTAGTATGGCCTATATATTACAAAATGTCAAGAGGATTCATGAAATGTTGGAAATCCCTTCTTTGACAAAACGGACCCCAGATGACCAACAATTGTTCAAAGAAACTTCCACACTATTACAAACTGGTCATTTTGAGCAAAATGAACAAACACCCTTTCTCACTTCCTTGCTAATAGATGACCTATGTCTTCACAACTGCATGCTTGACTCCGAGTCATCTGTCAATATGATGAGTTTGATGGTTATGAACCTGTTACCCATCAAAGTTGCACTAGGATGGACTTCCAGCAAGCCGCCAAAGTTTGAACATTGTTGTTCAAAATTCAGAGTTCAGAAGTTCAATCGGTCGTAAAGACCACCCTTTTCCTTTTACATTTCCATAAAAAATTGTAATAAGAGATATTGCATGATGAACTTGTAAAAGGTCTTAGCCACCTTAAGTCCTAAGCGTGAGTTATACTCTGGAGTGTTTTTTTTACTTACTAATTATATTTTTCCGTTTTCAGGTAATTTATAATTTATGAGTTTTTTCACATAATCCCTCCAGAGTTGGAGTATATGCCCATGGCTAGCCTTGAGCATGGATCTAAGCCTAGTGTCTAATGTATATTACCATGCTAAGCATTCTCCTAGAGTCTTATGGAAATGTACTAAGTCCCCCTTGGGATTTTTTTAATTTTTTCAGTTAATTAAAAAATTGTCAAAATTCGGCAATTTTTAATTAAAAATAAAGATGTGTAGAAAAAGGGGTACTAGATGACTAAATATGTCATGGGGATGCTCGTTTTTGGACCTAGAGCACCCATATTACCTAAGTACCCACTTAGTTAAGCAAAAATAGTGATTTTAATCACTTAAAAGTCATTTTTGCTCAAAAAACCCAAAAAAGTCAAATAAAATCAATAAAAATCAGCAAGGGCAAAAATAAAGGAAACATGTGGGGACATGTTGAAGGCAAAATGAAAGCCCCTCTTGGAGAGGTGGCGCATCCTTGAGATGCCAGCCCACTATGTTGAGAGGTGGCACACCCTTGTTGCCTCAAATCTTTGTGTTGGCATTTGGATTGGATATGGGAGAGGTGGCAGCCCCTCATCCCACACTTGGCACCACCTCTTCTCCCACTTGGTGCGCCCTCCCTCTACACATGGTGCGCCCTCCTTCATTGAGTTTCCTCATCACTTGCTATATATACAAGCATTCTCTCCTATTGTTGGTTGGCTTAGAGCTTGAGAAGAATAGCTTGTTGTAACTCTATCATTGTAATATCTTTCTTATGCTAATGGAATAAAGACTTTGGAGGTCAAGATGTATGGTGGTGTGGCTCTTGTATTAGTGAATGTGGTTCATATGAGGTGATTTTGTTTCATGCATTGCTTTATATCTTGTTAGTATTGGCCAATCTATAGGAATATTGTTATTCAAATTGGATAGTGTTGACCGCCTATTCAGCTAGGGGTCAACTCATGTGCCATGAAGTATTCATCCATGTTGAAGACAGTATTTGGTTCTATTTGGTATCTGATGTTCCAGCACTAAAATTTTGTAAACGAAATTTCCGCACCCCTGCGTGGGTTAATAATGTAATAAGTCTGCATGAGTCATAAGTAGGTCAGGTACCTTGGGATGTTTCCATTAAGGGAGCTCCTTTCACCGAGGGTTTTTTATCCTCAGGTTGTTAGCCGGGCTCCCGGGCCTGGTTGACTTCCCTTGAGTTTTTCCCTCCACACATGCAATAATTTCCTCCAAAGTGGTGAACGGCGTCTTAATGGTCTCGTCGTTTGGTAACTTTTGTTTAAGAACGATGTAAATGACCATGCTAGACAGTCTAGAAAGTTTCGCGGAATTTCGTCGAGTCTAGATAGGTTTTTTTTTTTAATTAATTAAATTATTAATAATTTAATTAATTAATTATTTTTGAGCTAAACATTGTAAAAACTTC
>ML804731.1:93504-110116 GCA_009831015.1 Picea engelmannii
GGACTGGGCACGTACTCATTACCTTCTTCATCTTGTCCATCGTCATTTGAGCCTCCTCACTCCACTTGAAGGCTCCTTTCTTAGTCAAATCAGTCAAGGGTGCACACAGCTGAGAAAATCCCTTGACAAATTTCCTGTAGTACATGCACATGCCCAGAAATCCTCTCAATTCTGTGAGTATCTTAGGAGTAGGCCATTCCATGATGGCTTCTATTTTCTCCTGATGTACCTGTACCCCTTTTGATCCAATGATGTGCCCCAAGTAAAGCACCTCTGTCATTCCAAACTCACATTTGGACTCCTTAGCATATAGTGATTGTTCCTCCATAATTGACAAAATATGATCCACATGTCTGAGATGCTCCTCCCACGTCTTGTTGTAAATGAGCAAGTCATCAAAAAATACCAGCAAGTGCTTCCTCAACTGCCTATTGAACACATGGTTCATACAAGATTGGAACGTAGCTGGGGCGTTGGTTAACCCAAAGGGCATCACCAAAAACTCATAGTGGCCGTAATGACATCTGAAAGTTGTTTTTGAGATGTCCTCCTCCCTCATCTTGATCTGATGATAGCCAGAACAAAGGTCAATCTTTGTGAAGTAGACAGCTCCATGCAACTCGTCTAGCAACTCATCAATCCTTGGTATCAAGTACCTTTTTTTTATGGTCTTTTTATTCAAGGCCCTGAAGTCAATGCACATCCTCATAGTGCCATCTTTCTTCTTCACCAGCACTACTGAAGAAGCAAAAGGGCTAGTGCTTGGTCTGATGTGCCCCATGTCCAAAAGTTCCTTGATGGCCTTCTCTATCTCATCTTTGTACTTCTTGGGATGTCTGTATGGTGTGGTAATGACTGGTTTGGCTCCTTCCTCTAGCTCAATAATGTGCTCAAACCCCCTGTCCGGTGGTACCCCTGGGGGAATCGGTCCAAACACCTTATGGTGCTTGTCAAGGATTTCTTTGATCTCTGGGGTGTAGTGAACCTTGCCTTGCTCATCCACACGTGTTGAAATCCTACATTCTACTGCGTACACTTTCTCATCTCTTCGGAAGATGGCCTCCATCCTCTTGGCCGTGACCACCTTTGCAGCATTCCCTGTCATGCCCCAGAGCACTATCTTTCGTCCACCCTCCTCTGTGAATGACATCTCCATGGTCTTGTAGTTGGTGGTGATAGGCCCCAACGTGCTTAGCCACTGAACACCAAGGATGATGTTGGTATCCGAAAGGTCCATAACATAGACATCCTGTACCAGCTCATGCCTACCCAAGGTAAGCTTCATGCCAGGGATGGATTTGTCACAAGGCATAGTGCTTCCACCTGCTACTTCCACCTTGAACCCTTCAAACTTTACTGTGGGCATGTGCCTCCTTTTTAGCAATGCTGAATCAATGAAGTTATGAGAGGCTCCCCCATCAATCAGAACCGATACCTTCTGTCCCTGTAAGACTCCCCTCATCCGGAAGGTGTTATACTTGGGCACTCCACTGATAGATGCTAAGGTAGCCATACAGTCCTGTCCCGCCTGTCCTGTGATCTCTTCCTCTACTGCCTCAATAGTTTCGGCTTCAATGTTCTATATCTGTTTGATCTCCTCCTCCTCCTCATTATCAGAAGTGACCTCTATGTAGTGCACTTGACCACGGCCCATGCATTTGTGTGCTGGGTTCCATGGTTCTTTGCAAGTGAAGCAAAGTTGCTTCCTCCTCAGCTCCCTCCTGGTGTTCTCATCCACTCTGCCACGACCCCTGTTAAAACCCCTTGGGTCACGTCCTCCCTGGTTCATTGGAGGCCTTTGATCTCTTCCTCCATTCTTAAGAGGTGGTCTGGGTATAAATTTTGGCTTAGCAGCTGGTCCCAGATCCCTTGTCTTCCAGATAACATCCTGTAGGTTGGTAGGCTTGAAAGCCTTTACCCAACCCTTCAAGGGTTCCATCAACCACTCAGTGAAGAGCATCATGAGCCTGGTCCAGGACATATCTTGCACCATCACTGCCAACCTCTGAAATTCATCAATATATGCCTCAGCCGTACCTGTTTGCTTGAGTTGTGTGAGCTCCCGAAAATGTAGCTTAGGATCTCCCTGATCAAACCCATCAATGAGCCTCTGAGTGAATTCTGTGTAGGACACTATCTGATTGTGGCCTAGTGTGGTGAGTCCATGATACCACCAATCATGAGCCTTGCCATCCAAGTACATAGTGGCAAACTTGATGGCTTCCATCTCCCTCATGGGGTTAAGTTGTAGATAGGTGTCCAACTTTTGCACCCATGCATGTGTTGTCATCTTGGCCGTACCATCAAAATATGGGATCTCTATCTTCCCTGCTCTTCGTTCAAACTCAAAACTACTCCTGTGGTTTGGCCTAGGCTTATTTCTGAACTTGAGTTGGCAATATTGATCCAGGGACATCTTCCTTTGAATCAACATATCCAACCCGTAGTATTCCTTAGTACATCGTGCCATCTGCTCAACGAAATCATCCACCTCTTCTTGTTTCCCTTATTCATCTGTGAACGTAGGCATGTATGGCCGAGGATTAGCCCTGCTACCCAAGTGCCCATAAGACGTGCCACCTCCATGGCTTCCTTCAGATCTGGGGGCTCTCTCCAGATTATATCTGATCTCACCATGGAATCCACCAGATCCACTAGCTTCTTTGCTTCCATACTTCTCAGGGTCTTTCCCCTTATGAGTCATCTGGATCAATAACTTGGTTATTATTGTCTGGTTCTCATCAATTTTTTTCAGATTTCCATCTACCTTCTTTAAGGTCTCTGTGATCTCGACCTATTCCCTTCGGTTTGTCTCCTGGATCTCCTGCAAATGATGGACTAATTTGCTTTCTGTGAGATTCAGGGTCTTGTGGAATTCAGCTGCCAAGTAGGCCAAGCCTAGTGGCTCACAGTCATCTCCTAAACCCTCCATTTCGGCTTCTGTTTCACTGGCTTGTTTCTTCCTTCTGCCCATAAAGACCCCACTGTACCCCTGCATGCGCTAATCCCTCCACAGGTTTGGAGGATCAAAGCTCTGATACCACTGTAATGATCCCAAGCCAATTTTTTGCTTGGAATCACTAACTACCACTGATGTATTTGATGTGCAGGTGGCTATTGAAGTTGTTCCAGTTATTTAATGGTGTTTATACAAGATTCATCCAATACATGTAAGATCATAACGTACTCAAGATATAGAAAACACAAGCATAGATCTGACCTTTATTATAAGAAGCATGAATCAGAGACAACAGAGAGCGGATCTGGAATAATCCTCAAATGGCTCCAATAGATAATAGATATGAGCTGCTACAAAATGCTCCCGCTAATACAAAAGTTGCCTCCAAAGGCTAGGTAAGAAGTGAAGACCAATACAAGTAGATCTGAGTCGTATGGATACCAAACTCCTCAAGCTGGAAGATGCCACGCTCTAGTAGAAGGCTGAAACCCTCAATAATTCGACCCAACTGAAGGAAGACTCCAAATGAGCCCAAACTCTGCCAACTGATAGATCAGGGTGATAAGATCCCCCTCCTGAAATCTCAGGCCGAAATGCTAAGGCTAACCCCTCCAAATGTTGAATCCTCTAATGAAACTGCGCCCACCTGGATGCCTGGAACCCTAGATAACTCAGCTCTGATGAAGAAGGCCTCCAAATGCTCTGAAACTCTCCAGGAATATAGATTAGGCTATGGAAACTCCGTAGGAGAAGTTTTAGGTCTAGATTCTAGGTAGAACTCCCTAGATCTGAGAAACACTAAATCACAGGACGTCCTCCTTGCCTGAAAACCGTCCCAAACTGTAGTTGTAGATCTAATGATGATAAATCTTCAAGGAAGCCCTCAAAGTGATGGTTGAGACCTTGCAAGTAAAACCCAAATGTCGGAATGCCCAAAGAATCTCCTGATCAGTTGGATCGAACTCTCCTCTAGATAATGATGCCCCTTGCTGGAAACTCCTGAACAGTACGGCCCTGCTGCTTTTCTGAATCTATTGATGGATATGTGATGAGTGTAGAATGGTGTGGGTGGAGTCTTTCATCCCCGAGACCAAGCTTTGGAACAAGGTGAGTGGGTCTTTCACCACTGAGTTGCTCACAAGGGTTTGTAACAGCAAAACCCCCAAACTGTATGCTCAAGAGCAATAACAAGCAAATACCAAAATCCAGAATGAATCATAGGTGCGCCCCAGCCTTCTATTTATATTTTTTCTTCTATTTCTCTGTTGAGTTAGATTACCTCCCAAGGTTAACTCTTCCAGTGCTTCTATTCTTTCATTGAGTTATCTTTTACTCCTTTTTACCTTTTCCTCAAGTCAACTTAAGAATATAAACTTAGCCTAGTTGACCTTTCCCCTTAGTGTGAGACTATGGCCTAGTGGGGATGCCTAGGCCACTGAGTCTCCTCAATACCTCTTCATCAAGAGGTGGGGGACATTACCCTAGATGTTTTGATCCCTTTTTCTGAGTTTTTGGCAGGCACGGGTCTACCAGGATATGTTGTGGTTCTCCTGCACTCTATGACGAGCACATGTCCCCAAGTAGGAGCCAGATGTTATCCCCGTTTTGTGGATAACTAAGGAGATTATGTCTTGAGGCCCTCAGGTTGCAGATATGGAGTGTCAACAGACTACATGACCAACAATATCCTTTTGCACAGAGGGAGACCCTTCTCAACATCACAGAGGTCACATATTTTCAGATGGCATCCACCACATCAGTTGGCTTCCGGAAGGCAGTGGACCTTGCTCCATCAGGTACAAGTCAGTATTACGGTGAGCATCATTTCAATATTTAAGGCATTTAAGTATGTTTTATCTTACATTGCTCTAGATTTCATGATATATGCTTCGACATTATGCCATTTTCCTTGCTTCACCTTGGTGGTTGACATTGTGCTTGTTGTCGTCCTAATACACAGTTGCAAACGTGAGCTAATTCCGGCTCACTTAGTGTGTCCTTGGAGGCACAATGCCTAGGTTCACAGCCCATGCTGTCACTTTGACTGGAACCTCTTCCGTCTAGGCTCACTCCTAGGGAAGCCAATGGGGGTAGTCCCTAGTTTCTAGATTAATTTTAGAGTTAAGTTCTAGGAGTTAGTTTTAATTTGTCAAGGCTTGGGGGGATTCTAATCCTAAGATGCACAAGCAACAATGCAAGATGCAAGGGTTAGTATGTTAAGGAAGACCTTTCCCTAGGGAAACTAACACTAGTGCCTAAAATTGGGCAAGGGATCAACTAAAGTTATAGGGTGATTCGTTACAAGTAGATTACAAAAAGAATAATTTAATCAAAAATTAAGTACAAGATTTACAATTAAAGAATACTAGAATACAACAAACAAGCTAACCACTTTAATTACTCTGTGTGCAGGATACAAGGAGATCAAAGCATCATCACATTCATGAGATCATCATCAATACATCATCAATTCAACAACAAATAAAAGTTATGATTTTTTAAGCACAAGTATTATGAAGATGAAGAAGACTCACTCTTAGTTATTAAACCCACAAAGTATTTAGAGAATTAAGTCCAAGGTTGAATCGTTAAGCTTTCTTAAGATTATTAAGTTTTTGTTACTTTTATTAAGCTTTCACCAAAGCCTCCTCCCCCTATTGCCAAATCACTGTTGGATGCTCAATAAGTGTTGCCACCCTAGTTTCGCAGGTCAGCCCGAAAGATTGAGTTCTTACAGAGAGGACGCTCCGCGCCACGAGACCATCCTCGGCCTAATCACCTTCCATTGCCCCTCGATCCCCATTTTAGATGGTGAAGATGGTGGTCTAAGGTACCCTAAATAGTCTACTAAGTTATTATATGAATTAGGTAGACTTTTAGGAGTGTTTTAAGAGTTTTATGACACTTTTAAAATGTGAATTAATGACTTGGCCGAAACTCACTTCAGCCTTAAAGTGTGTTGATTAGGATTATGAAATGAAAGGCATTAACACATATATGCTATGTGAGAGCAAGCCACTTAGATGCACAATTAGATAGCTTGCAAAGTAAAGAAAGAAGCTACAAGGGCAAGAACAATTTGCCAACAAGATGGAAAGAGAAACACACTTAACTTATGATTTAGAGCTTTAAGATATGAGAATTAAGTGTGAGAAGGAAAAAGATTTAAGTGTTTGCCTACTTATCAACTTATCACGAGATTACTTCAAGCATGTGGCAAATGGGCTTAGAGATCAAGCATGAAAGAAAAGAAGCACTATTCACTTATTTAAGCATTTAAGCATTAAGGATTATAGATCTAAGCATGTAACATAAAGATAAAGTCTTGAAGTAAACTAAGCATGCATGAGATCTAGTTAAGTTATTGGTGCCCAATAGGCTTAAGCTAAGGATTAACCATGTATGAGATCTAAATCTAGAATATTTTAGAACATAAAGCACTTAGATCACAATCACATATTAAAACCTTAACCTCACCTTTTGGGGTATTCCTCTCCCAATAGGTAGGCAATTAATTAAGTTTGCTTAATTAAGAAAATATTTAGAAAAGATAGAGAGGCAAGCAAGCAAGCAAGAAAGAGGCAAGTAAAGGGAGGAAACAAACAAGCAAACCAAGAGAACCCTAATCCCCACGTCCTAGGGTTTGGGAGATGCCCTTCATCTCACAAACCCCACATCTTAGCTCAAAAAGGAAAAAAATTCTAATAAAGCAAGATCTAAGCTAGATCTAAGCTACCCAAGAGTTCACACGTGGGAGGAGGCCGTACCACTCCTTCTCCCACAACTATGAGCCACTACAAGCAAGAAAGAAGGAGAAGAAATGACTAAAAATGCTTAAAAATTGAAGGAGGAGGTTGAGAAATAGCTACCAATCCCTTTGTGGGTCTTTGAGTGTTGTGTGGATGCCTTTGGGTAGCCAAAACCCCTCTCAAGCAGATTTGAACCTGCAAAAACCAGCAAGGTTTCCCTTGCTAGGAGTGCTACACACAACAATACAAATGGAGGAAAAATTTTGCTTTTTGGGGAACAAATTTTCCTTGAAAAAAATTTCGGAAATTTTTTTACTATGATGACCATACAACTATATTATGCTAGCTGAAATATGGATTGCAAAGAAATATAAGGAGAAAGAGCAATAGAAGAAGATTGCTTGGAGTGTATGAAAATCTCAAAGGGGGACTCTTCCAAGAGGCATCCCTAATAAAACCCTTGAAGTTCAACCTGCAAAACCTAACACAATAGCATGTATACAATGGATAATATGGAGGGTTAAACTAATAAAGTGAAATACTTGCACCCTATCTAGCTAACCACATATATAGATCTACAAGACTACTCTTTGCAAGATCTACTCAAATAAAATACTTTACCTAAGATCCAATCATGCAACCATCATATCAAATTGAAACAAATTTACCTCATGTGTTGTAAGAACCAAAATACTTATAGCTCTTCCCAAAATCCTCCAAAGCTTCTTTTATTATTGCATCATGAAAAGGGATCTTGGAGAAATACTTGCTCCAAAACCCTAAGAAAAGAAAGATGAAAATGGATGGAATAGAGAAAGAGAGAGAGAGTGGAAAATCAAGTAGCATAACACTAGCTCAAGATATGGTGAGTTGGGAGTGAGGAAAGGGATCTATTTATACTTGGAGAGGCAAACCTACCTCTCTTGGATCAATGTCAAGTGTCCACCACCAAGCATAAGAGTAGATCTCAAGGCTATGGCACACCATCTAGGGTTTAAATCATAGATCTAAGGTGTAGCTGGGTGTGGGAGGTGTTGGGATCAAGCAAAAGTGTAGTGGAAGGCTATGGGATGCGTGCCAAGGGAGAGAAAGAGGCCCCAAATAATAAAAAATGAATTTTCCTTGGAGATCCACAAGAGGGGGGGGATAACTCTCCTTGGAGGGCGCACCACTTGGGGAAGATCACATGGATCAAGGATGTGGATGAGTGAGGGAGTGTTGGGATCAAGCAAAAAGGCAAGTGGGAGGCTAGGAAAAGTGTGTCAAAGGATATATTTAGTCTCCCCTTAATTTCTTCATTATTTTTTTTCTTTTTGGAGACTTTCTAGAAGGGAGGCACACCCCCCTAGGCAAAGTGACGTTTTTGCTTAATAGCTAGGTGGGGGGGAGATGTGAGGGTTGGAAAAGGTTAGGAAAAATCTCTCTCACCTTTATCCATCTTTACATCATCCTCTAACTCATTATTACAAAATTACATTTTTGCTATGTTTGGACTTTAGCAATTAAAATTGATGTTTTTGACCGACTGACACTCCGAGTGGACAAACCCATAGCAAAAGTTGTCCGACCGAGTTGAAACTTGGTCCATGGATGTAGGGGGTGCTATTCCATTTCTTTTAAGCACAAATACCCCTATCAAAAGTCCAAGGACCTAGTTTTTACAATTTTTTCTCAAAAAAAATTAATTAATTAAATAATTAAACCTCCAAACTTAAGGAAATTTAATTAAAAAATAATTAATTAAAAAATAATTAATTAAAAAAAACTAACTTAGACTCGATGGAATTCCGTGAAACTTTCTAAGATGTCTTTCATGGTCATTCACAATGATTCCCTATAATAGTTATCAAAATATAAGCCCACTAGAACGTTGTTCACCACTTTGGAGGAATTATTGCAAGTGTGAGGGAAAAACTCAAGTGAAATCAATAAGGTTGAAAAGCCCAATTGATAACCTGAGGATAAAAAACCCTTGATGAAAGGAACTCTCCCAGTGAACCGATCCCAAGGTAACTGACCTAGACATGACTCATGCAGACCTCTTACATTATTAACTCACGCAGAGGTGCGGAAATTCCAGTTACAAAAAGAAGTGTTGGGGCCAAACATGCCCTGTAGAACCAAAATCTTCGACAAATTTGCATCTGATGATGCATCTCTTCATGGCACATGGAGTTGACCACCTATGTTGGAGAGGCGGTCAACAGTGCTCTAGTAAGGGGTCTTCCTTGGGGATGGGTTTGCTACTAGGAACTCCCTTGAAGAGCCATCGTATCGTTCTCGACCATACTTACCACTTTCCATCAATTTTTCCCCCCATTTCCTTATCTCTTGGGATTTTAAGGTGTATTGACCCAAGAAGGGGTTGTCCCTCATTCTATGGGAAGAAGGGGCTAAAGGTCTAGAGGGATTGATGTTGGGTAAAATATAAAAGTCTATGTATGAACCTTTTAGATGCTTTGCCCAGGGATCACCCAAGAAAGCAATGAAATGCTTATCTTTGAGAAAAGGGGGATCCACAAAAAATGTGACTAAGAATTCTTAAAAGGTTAGTTGGAGCATAGGTCTCATCACGAGTCGTCCTATCATGTCCATGAATATCTAGTGGTATGCCATTACCATCATCTGGTCAACAAGTCAGGGTAATGGCTCTCAGTTGCATGGCTGAGAGAAAGGGGGTCTCATCACGAGCTTGGAAAAAGTGCATTGCAAACGAAGGTACCACACACCCTCTACAAAGGCATCCATGAATGAGACACTACAACCTCTTGTATGTCATGATCCCTATGCCCATTGAGTCTTTACCCTAACCACTTCACCCACTTAACATGGCTTAGAGAGGGATCTCTTGGAAACTCTCATTGACCTAGGGCGAGATCTACCCAATAGGACACCTCATCAACCCTCCCATATTCAAGCTTGACAAGTCGCATAATGTCTTTGAGTACTTAATTGTTTGACATAGTGATCTTTGATCATGCTTAGGTGGCTCATTTAGTGATTGGATTCACTTATCATGATGTTATGACTTGAGATTCTTGGAGGGCGTGCTTATTTGTGTTTGCAGGACCTAGTTGGTGGACGATTTTGGAAGAACAAGCCTAGCTTGAGCTTCCATGGAGCTTGAAGCCCACAGGTGGATGCCAAGGGCCCACATGCCAGATGAGAGAGATCAAAATTTGAAATCCTAGAAGATGACTTGGACGACATAACCTAGCTCCCACATGCCAAACGTTTTGCCTAGGAAAGGAAAAACGCCACTTCTAGAGGCATGATGTCACCTAGGGGGGTTAGGGTTTGGTGGTGAGTTGACATGCATTGGCACAAGAATGTTTTGATGTGTTTGAGGCTTTGACCATAAAGGAAGCTATTTGGATGTTTGACATGTGGCTTTGGGAAGCCTTTCTACACTCCTCCATCACCAACGACCTTCTCCTAGTGCCAAAACGTCCCCTAAAGGGGTGATGTCCATATGACTAGGGCTTTTTCTTTGTGCAAAAGTGAAATTAAAGTAAATTGTTTAATATTACTTTGTAAAAGGGGCAAGATTAGGGTTGTTGACCCCTAGTCCTATGGTTTACCCTTAATTATGTGGACAAACTATCTTAGTGACATTTTGTATAAATAAGAGATCATAAGATCTCATTTTAACATAACACTCCCTCTTGCGAGAATTACTTGGTCTGAAATTTTCGCTACAATTGGAGTGTTTTTCCTTTGGTGCTATGGAATAATGCTTTTTGGTTATGGTTTGATGGTGATGATGGTGCGCTATCTCTAGGAGGTCATTCTCTTGCTATTGTGGAGGTTTACTTTGGCATGTTAAGGCTTTTTCTTGAATGGTATGGTTTCTTTACTTTGTTATTATTATTGGTGATTCAAGATAAGGTTGTTTTGGCCAAGGCTATATAGAGAGTATAAGGATATACACCCCTATCCTAGTTTCCACCATTTTATCAAGCTTTTTGCAAGGGTTTTGTTGAGGAAGTAAGAGGATTTACACCCCTCATCTTCAAACCCTAGCTAGGTTATTTGCCTTGTGAAGTAAGAGGATTTACACCCCTCATCTTCAAACCCTAGCTAGGTTATTTACCTTGTGAAGTAAGAGGATTTACACACCCAAGGATTTAGTACTCCTAGCTCTCTCTTCTTGACCCCATTAACCCATAACTAGAGGCACTAGTCTTGCATGGGAGAAACGAAATATTTCATTGGGAAACACGATTTCTTGTCCTTTTTACCTCTTGCAACTTGGATTGTCTTCCTTGTGCCTTGGGCACCTCACAGCCACTAGGGCGTCCCCATCAAATGGATACTTCTTGCTGCTGTTACAAATTTGCATCTTTATCCATTAGGTCTGCAGAAACGCTAACTCAATTGCTTGAATAACTCTCTTATCAACCATTGGAAATTGCCCAAACTTTGCACACTTGTCCTACTTGCTCCAGCGCACATTTTGGCAAAGTTTGGAGGAGTTTTAGTGGCTGATTTTCTTTCTGTAATACATTGATTGTTACAGCCATAAGACTGATATAATTTGCTGGAGAATAGTGTTTACAACAGCCTTGTCTTTCATGCTAGTATCTTGGTCTTTAATCTTGAGTTTTGCTATTATTTCTCTTGTATCTTTCAATTGATTTTTAGCATTTATCTTGCAGATTATGGTGCCATTTTATTGTTGATATACATTGTTACTAAAAGATGCTATTAGGGAAAACAAGCTTAATTTCGTTGTCCAATTGGTTATACTACAATATATGCTTGTTTTGCTTGTGTCTTGAGCAAGTACTTCACCATTTGCAGGTTACTCAACATACTTGTCAACCCTTGGACCTTCCGAAGACTTTGTTTCAAGACCTTCATACCCTTTACATTTGACCTCTAGGGACTTTATCTCATTCCCCCTAGGGTCCCCGAGATTCTCCATTGAGGTGACTACCTCACCTCTAAAGTGACGGGGACACCTACCTAAGGTGACAGTGTAATGCCCCTTTCCAAATAGGAGATCAAGAGGCTAAATGGTCTAAACAGCTCCATTAGACTATAGCCAGGGCCAAACAGAGGTAAACATGGTTACTAGAGGTCATTCCAGTCAAAGGTGTTATAATCGGAAAATGACATTGAGCCAAAAGTGGCTAAAAGTGCTTTTAATCCAACTTGAGCTAAAAATAGAACATATGAGCTAAAATTAGAAGTCAATAGTGAATTAGGGTTTCGGGCAGCTATAAGAGAAGGTTCAGCAACCTAATTCATCCTTATGATGATTTTGACTTGTCATTGAGGAGAGAGGTGCATCTTAGGAGAGGTAGCTCAGTGGATTCCAGGAGGAATACACCAGTGGTTGATTTCGGTGTTGAGAGACACACCCTAGCCACCGGGGAGATCACACAGGTCTTCCATCAGTGTTCAGTAGCAGTTCTATAGGATTCAGTAGCAGGGGCACACTTGTTCAGGGAGAGGGCGCAACTTCTGAGGAGGTTTAGTGGATCAACTGGTCTCATTCAGGGAGAGTTCAGAGATTCCCCTCCAACCTAGTTGAGAGGAAGGGTAGGCGCATCTTTTTCCTGGTTCCTCGTCAGATTCCGACGGAGGAAAAATCTAGGGCGCATTTTCCAGACATTGGGAGTGCGACACTTGGGGAGGACACATTCGAGGTTCCCGAGCGATTATCAGATCAGATCCAAGGAAAACCTTCCAACCCATTTCACAGTAGGCCTAGGTAATCAGTTTGATACACTTACCAGCCGATTCCGACGATGGAATCACAAGGTCGCAGTTTTCCAGTAGCAGAGGGGCGCATTCCCCCAGGGGGATCCATTCGAGGTCCAGACACACCAGTACAGGTTCGGACAATGACCAGGACTGAGAGGTAGAGCAGGGCACACTATTTGGGATAGTTTCCAAGCAATTTTGGGAGGTTTAGCCACTAAGGCGTACTTAGACTTGCAGCAGTTGTTGTATGAGTTGTCATAGCCTACAGCAGATCTTCATCTCATCCATTGCATTCCAAAGCATCATTCTAGTATCGGGTATTATTGTTTTAGTTGCTATTTTATTCCAGCTAAGATCCTTTTGTCATTTGATCTAGCCGAGTGATTTATTTTACTCAGCCGCATTCGGCATTGTACTCACAGAGATATCATAATATAAGATTTGGAGTCTTTTGTCTCATTTACTATCTATATGATCACTTATATGTTGTAACAATGAATTATCTACAGTAGACATATCAGATTAGCAGTATTTCCCAGACTAGCCAAGTCAGGAACATTACAATGGTATCAGAGCTTTAGTCCTGCCAGCCTGTGACTAAAGACGACGAGTACAGCAAAGGAACCAGAGGGCTGGGAGCACGTAGGTGACGAATATGTCACTTACAATAGACGCAAGGAAAGGAGACCTAGACCTAATTTTCCCCCTTTCCCTCCCAGCTCAGAGGAAGAGGAAGAGGCACACAGAGAAGCAGAGAGAAGGTCAGAGCGTGAGGTTGAGCATGAGGCAAAGAGGATGTTAGGAGACAGATATGAGAGACTAGAGGACAGTGGCAAGGCCCCCATGGAACCAGAGGCAGCCTTCATGCAGGTACTCAACAATCTGGTAGTCAGTCAGCAGGCCATGACTCAGTCTTTGGCGCAGATGGCTGATAGATTGGCTATAGTGGGAACCCCGGCCACACAAGCCCCACATGCAGCACAGGGGAACTTAGGGGCAGGAAGTAGACCCTAGACACCTACTCGCACATATATCTCTTCGAGTAGGATTTCCAGGCCATTGTTCCCCAGTTTCCAGAGGGCACCCCCAACAACAGCACAACAGTCGATAACACAGAGGTCACCTACTCAGGTGGAGTACATTGCAGAGTATAGGAGGGAGTATGCAACATTGGCCCGTGACTTCCATCAGGACATGACCCTGGTCGAGTATTGTGGACTCAGACTCATGAACCACCCCAGAGAGCCTCAGAGAGAAGGACAGCAGCAGCAACAGGGACATAACATTGATTTCATTCGGAAAGTTGGTAAACTCACTATACCTTTTGTTGTCGTCCTTATACACACTTGCAAACGTGAGCTTGAGTTCGGCTCACTTAGTGTGTCCTTGGAGGCACAATGCCTAGGTTCACAGCCCACACTGTCACTTTGACCGGAACCTCTTCCGTTTAAGCTTACTCCTAGGGAAGCCAAAGGGGGTAGACCTTAGTTACTATATGAATTAAGTTAGATTCTAGGAGTTAATTTTAATTTCTTAAGGTTAGAGTGGATTCTAATCCTAGGATGCTAAGACAACCATGCAATATGCAAGGGTTAGCATGACAAGCAAGTCCTTTCCCTAGGTCAACTAAGACTAGTGCCTAGAAATTGGGCAAGGGGTCAACTATGTTAAAAGGGTGGTTCTTTACAAAATATTACAAGTTTACAAATTTACAATAAAGAATAACTCAATAAAGAATATCACATACATTCATTTACAAGATTTACAACTGAAAGAATAATAAATTACAATTCATACAAAGCAAAACTAACCAAGTATATTTTATGTGTGCAGGATAAAGAAGACTTGAGCATCAATCACATCATCATTTACACTAGATCATCAATACATTACTTCATCAATAAGATTACAAAGGAGAGTTAAGCACAATTTTTATGAAGAAATGAGGACAATCTACACTCTTTATTATTAAGCCCACAAGTATTATTAGATTTGGCCAAGGGTTTAATAATTAGGCTTTTCTTAAGATTTTCAAGTTTTATTTGCTTTCACCAAAGCCTCCTCCTCCTGTTGCCAAATAACTGTCGGGTGCTCAAGATAGTAAGGCAACGAGGCCCACCCTAGCTTCCACGGTCAGCCCTGACAGTAAGAGTACTTCCCGAAGAGGACACCCACCTGGAGCGCCACAGGACAGTCCCCTGCCACTACCCTCCGTTGTTTTCCTCAAACCCATTTTAGATGGTGGAGATGGTGATCTAAGGTACCCTAAAATAGTCTATTAAGTATATATGATAGTTAGGTAGACTTTTAGGTGATTACAAGAGTGTTTTGAAAGTTTTAAGGTACTTAAAAAGTGCAAAATAATGAGATGGTCGAAACTGAAAATGCTCAGAAATGTGTTGTTAAAGCTTAAACCATAAAGTACATCAACACATAAGAAAGAAATGAGATACAAGGCTTAAAGAGCTAGATACATTTAGATCACATGCACATCACATTAGTAGATTAGATACCATAGATTCAATGGCAAGAACAGCTTGCCTTATGAGATGAGAAGAAAGAAAATTTAATGTGTTTGCCAAGTTAAACCATTCAAGAAACTCAAGCCCAAAACGTGGCTATTAGGAGATATCAAACCATAAACACAATAACCACTTATAAATTAAGCACCATAAGAGATATAAAACATGAGATTGAGATATATGTGTTTAAGAGAACATTAAAAGCTTGAATGAAAAATAAACAAACTAGAGCAAGATAGATATTAAGTGAGTTGCCCAATGGGCTTAAGGTATGAGATCTGATCTAAAGCATAAACATTAAGAGCATAAATCCACGTAGGTCAATCACATGACATGAGAAAAATGAAGCTTAACGCTTATCCTTACCTCTTTGGGGGTTTCTCACCCAACTAGGTAGGTTCTTAGTTATCTTGTCTTAGTTATTAGAGTTTGCTTGGATCTTGTTATTAGGATAGCTTAGCAAGAGATGAGATAGCAAAAAAAAGAACAATAAACTAAAAAGCAAGTTAGATCTACAAGCAATCAAACACTACCCACGTGGGGTTGAGAAGGTGCCCACACCCTCTAAACCTCACGGCCAAGCTAGGGAAAAAACTCAACAAAAACTGAAACCAAGCTAGATCTACACACGTCCTAGTCTACCCACAAGCTTGAAGAAGAGGGGAGGTCGTACCACTTCCCCTCTTACACCTCAAGCCCAACCTAGCAAGCAAACAAGAAGAAAAGATGCACTACTTAAGCTAGAAAAAAAACCAGGGAGTGAGAAATAGCTACCAAGTTCCCCCAAGGGGTTGTTGAGTGTTGTATGTGTCTTTTTGGGGCAGCCAAGAGCCTCCAACCAGATCTGATATACCTGTTAAAACAGCAAGGTCTTCTTGCTAGGATGGCTACATACAACCAAACAAGGTTAAGGAAAAGCTTGCCCTTTTGGGACAAGGATTTTCCACAAGACAAGATATAATTTTAAGATATTATTGACCTATCTAAACAATGTATGCTAGCTGAAAAGTGAGATGGATGTATAGCATATAATAGAGCAAGGCAATAATCAAGATGGCTGAAGTATGTGAAGCCTCAAGAGACCCTTCCCTTCTAGAAGGTCTTCCCAATGAAACCTTGAAAGCTAACCTGCAATCCTCCTTCAAGATAAAGCATATACTAGATAGAATGTTAATGCAATAAACATAAACGACACTTCAATTTAAGTTATGCATTAAGATTCATAGGATAAAAGGGCATACGCACCATCTAACCTACCCAAATAACACTTTATTCAAGATCCAATATAGCATGATTCATAAAAGAAAACACAACAAAGTTACCTCCATATGCATAAGAGAAGCAAGCATACGCATTACCCTTCTTGTTGTCCTCCAAAGCTTCTTGAATTTTATTACCAAAAGAAGAAGATCTTGGAGAGGAATACTCCAAAACCTAAGAGCTAGAATGACATGAAAATGAATGAGATGAGAGAGAGAGAGTTGTAAATCAAGTAGCATAACAATAGCTCAAGATATGGTGAGTTGAGAGAGAGAAAAGGGATCTATTTATACTTGGAGAGGCAAACCTACCTCTCTTGGATCTAAGCCAAGTGTCCACCACCAAGCAATAGAGTAGATCTCTAGGCTAGGGCACACTTCCTAGGGTTTGCACAATAGATCTAGGGTGTA
>ML804731.1:114467-125193 GCA_009831015.1 Picea engelmannii
TATTTTGAGCTATAAGTTAATTGAAATCACTGAAGAGGTCATTTTGGGCACATTACTTGGAGGAACCTCTCAGTGTAATAGTTCATTGGAATCGGGAGGAGCAACACTACAGGATGGGATGGCTAGAAGTGACTTTCAGTGGCTAGGGAAGCCATAAGGAGAGATAAGAAGCTTTTCAGAGGTAAAAAGGTTAATTAATTAATTAAAGTGATTTAATTAATTAATTAAATATTAATAAAATGAAAGTCACTTTGGAGGGACAAGGTGAGCCAAAAAGTATAAAAGGAAGGCAAGGGCCTCTACTCATCATTCATGTATGATCTTATTTAAATTTTGATATCTGGCTTCTAGCTAGTGAGCCCAACATTGGGGGTTTTGAGGGTTTTGACTTAACAAATTCTAGAGGACGATTCGGTGGTGAAAGATTCCACCTACCTTGTCCCAAGCTTGGTCTCAGAGATGCAATACGCTCCCACACCATTCTAGTTCCAGATCTACTCAGTTGCAGGGGAATTCTACATCAATTTCATGTGCAGATAGAGAGAGGACGCACCAGTTGAGGGTTTCCAACAAGAGGGGCGCACCATCCATTGAGGGAGGATTCATTCTAGCCGAGGAGGAGAGATTTCGGGAATTCCAGGTATTGGGTTTTCCTTGCAGGTGTCTTGGCATCATTCTTGGTGGTTTTCCAAAGTCTTTCAGTGGAGGATTGATTTGTATTGAGAGTGGGGTGATTTCCCAAGAGGAGGGCGCACCATTATTTGGAGGGTAGCTAGATCTAAGGATCTAGCATGTATTTTGATGATTTGAGCACTTGGGTATTCATTGTCGTGCCCCGATCTATCATTCTAGTGGATTGGTGGAGTTGTTGGAGGTCTCTAGGAGAGAGGCCGAATTATTAGGGTTTCAGTCATCTAGTGGGGTGCACCATTCAGTGGAGGAGTTTAGATCTACAGGGTTTGAGAGGGATCTTGGAGATTTGGGCACCTGGGTTGTTCTTACCATCACCCGATCTACTGTTTGGCATCTTTCTTGAGGTGATTGGACATCTTTGGCACCAGGGCCAAATTGTTGAGGAGCTTCAGCTATCCAGCAAGACGTGGCATTGGTCTTCATTTCTTATCCAGCCTTTGGAGGCTTATTTTGTATTGTCGGGAGCATTTTGTAGCAGCTCTATTGTCTATCTTCTTGGCCACCTGTTGAGCATTCCAGATCGGCATCTTCATTGTAGCAAGTTCTTCTATCTTGTCAATAAAAGCTATTTGAGATATTTTGGCGTGTCTATCATATTGCATATGGTTGAGGTATGTTCCATGGTTGTCTCTTCTTGTTAATTGCTGCAAACATTCATATAAACACATCAGTAACCCCTAAGGCCGAAATCAAGAGGCCATTCAGCAAGTAAACACATCTAAACAAGTAGGACAGCAAAGTGTTTGACGAAATACCTCACTCAAGAAAAGTTTTAAAAAGACACCAAAATCGTGATGATCCTTGCATAATGGCTTGGGATCATTACAATGGGGCTTTCATCTGGACCGATGAGTCACAAAAAGCCTTTGATCACATGAAGAAAGTCATGGGTACATGTCCAATGTTAGCATTTTCCATTTGTATTAGAGTGTGATGCATCTGACAAGGGTATCAGGACAGTTTTGATGCAGGGAGGACACCCCATTGTATTTGAGAGAAGGAAGCTCAGTCAGCCCGAGAGGTTGTACTCCATCTATGACAAGGAAATGTTGGCAATCATGCATGCCTTGACCAAATTCAGACAATATTTGGTGGGCAACAAATTCGTGGTCAAAACAGATTACAACAGCTTGAAGTATTTCCTTGAGCAAAAGGACCTCAGTGAGCGCCAACAGAAATGGGTGACGAAGGTACATGCATTTGACGTCGACATAGAGTATGTCAAGGGGAAGAAGAACATTGTGGCCGATGCGCTATCTAGGAGACTTGGGGCATGTTCTTTGATGGAGATTTCAACATATTGGAAATCCCACTTGTTAGTGGAATATTTCAAGGACAAGTTCTCTTGCGAGATTCTGGATGGACAGATTCAGGATGACAGGTACAGTGTCATTGACAATGTCATATTCTACAAGGACAAAGTCTACTTGGTACCAGATTCAGGGCTGAAGAAGAAGATCCTCGCAACAGTTCATGATTCACCACTAGCAGGCTATCAAGGGTTTTTCAAAACCTACAAGCAGATCAAAGAGAGGTTCTAATGGAAGGGCATCAAACGGGACGTTATGATGTACATCATTGAGTGTGTGACTTGTCAGCAGAACAAGTCAGAGCATACGCTTCCAGCAGGGCTACTTCAGCCACTTCCCATTCCAGAGCAGAAATGGGAGATCATATTGATGGACTTCATCACAGGCCTACCCAAGGTCCAGGGTAAGGATTGCATCTATGTAGTGGTCGACAGATTGACCAAGTTTGCTCACTTCTATGCCATACCGGCAAAGTACAACACAATTCAAGTAGTCGAGTTATTCTTCAGCGAGGTCTTCAGAATTCATCGGTTGCCGAGGAACATCATCAGCGACAAGGACAATCGATTTATTGGGGTATTCTGGAGGGAGTTGTTTAGATTGGTGGGGACAGAGTTGACACCCAGTACCAGCTATCACCCTAAGACAGATGGGCAGACCGAGATCGTCAACAAGTGGGTTGAAGGGTATTTGAGGAACTATGTTGGTGGACAGCAAAGAACATGGGTCAGGTGGCTACATTTAGGAGAGCATTGCTACAACACCACTTTCCACATGTCCATTGGTATGACACCCTTCTGAGCATTGTACGAGTATGATGCTCCCACTTTGGTAGACTTGGTTTTTGGGGAGAGCAAAACTCCCAAGGCCAAGGATTGGATCACTGAGAGTCAGGAGATTCTCAAAGTGCTTAAAGAGAACCTACAGAAGGCACAAAATCGATAGAAGATGAGTGCGTACAGGCATAGGATAGAGCGCAACTTTGAGGTTGGGGATTTGGTTTTCTTGAGACTCCAACCTTACAGACAGTCACCTCTGAAGAAGAGTGAGGCCGAGAAGCTCAAGCCCAGATTTTATGGCCCTTACAGGATCATGCATCGAATAGGCGAGGTTGCTTATGAGCTAGAGCTTCCAAAGGGGAGCAAGATTAATAACGTGTTCCATGTATCTTGCCTCAAGAAGGCGATGGGACAATTCATCAACACATCAAAGGAACTTCCCCCATTGGATGAGGAGGGACAGTTGGAGTTGGTTCCGGAGGAGGTACTGGAGTTTCGGGAGCTGAAACCGAGGAGCAGGATCATCAAAGAGTGTTTGATCAGAGATGGAGAGGGCTTCTCGTAGAGGATGCTACTTGGGAGAGTGAGAAGGTGTTGCAGCACCCTGGATTGGTATTGCTTGAGGACAAGCAATTTCGGGAAGGGAGGACTGTAATGTATTTTTCCAAATAGGAGCTAGAGAGAGGAGGCTAAATGGTCTAAACATCCTCGTTAGACTATAGCCAGGTCCAAATAGGGGTAAACAAGGTTACTAGAGGTGATTCCAGTCAAAGGTGTTATAATCAGAAAGTGACATTGAGCTAAAAGTGGCTAAAAGCGCTTTTAAATTAACTTGAGCTAAAATTAGAAGTCAACAACGAATTAGGGTTTCGAGCAGCTATAAGAGAAGGTTCAGCGACCTAATTCATCATTATGCAGATTTTGACTGGTCATTGAGGAGGCACATCTCATGAGAGGTAGCTCAGTGGATTCCAGGAGGAATACACCAGTGGTCGATTTCGGTGTTGAGAGACACACCCTAGTCACCGGGGAGATCACACAAGTCTTCCATCAGTCTTCAGCAGCAATTCTTTAGGATTCAGCAGTAGGGGTGCACTTATTCAGGGAGAGGGCGCAACTTCTAAGGAGGTTTAGTGGATCGACTTGTCCCATTCAGGGAGAGTTCAGAGATTCCCCTCTGACCCAGTTGAGAGGAAGGGTAGACGCATATTTTTCCTGGTTCCTCGTCAGATTCCAACGGAGGAATCATCTGGGGTGCATTTTCCAAACATTGGGAGTGCGACACTTGGGGAGGACACATTCGGGGTTCCCGAGCGATCATCATATCAAATCCAAGGAAACCCTTCCGACCCATTTCATAGTAGGCCAGGGCGATCAGTTTGAGACTCTTACCAGCCCATTTCGATGGTGGACTCACTAGGGCGCAGTTTTCTGGTAGTAGAGGGGTGCATTCCCCTAGAGGGATCCATCCAGGGTCCAGACACACCAGTAGAGGTCCGGACAGTCACCAGGACTGAGAGGTAGAGCAGGGCGCACTATTTGGGATAGTTTCCAGGCAATTCCGAGATGTTTAGCGACCAGGGCAAACTTTTCAGACTTGCAACAGTTGTCATATGAGCTGTCGTAGCCTGCAGTAGATTTTCATCTCATCCATTACATTCCACAGCATCCTTCTAGTATCGAGTATTATGTTTTTAGTTGCTATTGTATTCTGGCTAAGATCCTTTTGTCATTTGATCTAGCCGAGTGATTTATTTTACTCAGCCGCATTCGACATTGTACTCACTCAGATATCATAATATAAGATTTGCAGTCTTTTGTCTCATTTACTATCTATATGATCATTTATATGCTGTAATAATGAATTATCTACAATAGACATATCAAATTAGCATTATTTCCCAGACTAGCCAAGTCAAGAACATTACAGACAATGGGTAGGTGACCTCTTAGTTGTCGCCATTTAGTGGTTGGGTCGGGCTTTTCCCAACCTACAACTTGTGCGATAACAGAGCCTAGGCATGTACATTGGATAGCAGCAAAGAATGTGTTGAGGTACCTGCATGGTACGGTTGGATATGGACTCAAATATGTCTCAGATGGTGCAGTAAAACTGCAAGGCTATACAGACTCTGACTGGGCGAGGAGTGCAGTGGACTGGAAAAGAACATCAGGATGTTGCTTCAATTTGGGATCAAGTATGATCTCATGGTTAAGAAGAAAATAGACGTCAGTGGCACTCAGAACAGTCGAGGCAAAGTATATAGCATCCAATGTTGCAAGCCATGAAGCAGTGTGGCTTTGGAAGTTGCTTGCAGGGTTATTTGATCTAGAGTTGGAGCCAACTTTGATATATTGTGATAATCAAAGTTGTGTGAAGCTTTCATAGAATCCAGTCGTTCATGACAAGTCAAAGAATATAGAGATCAAATACCACCACATCCGAGACATGGTGCAGAGAGGAGCAGTGGAGCTCCGGTACATATCCACAAATGAGTAGACATCGAACATTCTCACCAAGCCTCTGTCTAGGGTGAAGTATGGGCACTTCAAAGACAAGCTTGGCGTGATGCAGAATGTCCACCCTCATTGGGAGGGAGATGTGATGTTTCTCTTCCAGTGGACTCTCCCTCTAGCCAAGGGTTTCCCAAATCAATCATGTGAAGTGAGTGAGGGAGTAACATGTAGCCTAGTCCAAATCTTGCCTACGCCATGTGAAGTGGCTAGGTGTAAATGGGACTTGTAGCGTGGTCTTTCCTACACCATGTGAAGTGGCTAGGTGTGAATGGGACCATGGTGTAGCCTTAGGGCTATGGTAGTAGTCTTGCCCATACCATTTGAAGTGGATGGGTGTGATTGGGACTACTAGGAGAGGAGAAACATCATAGTGTAGTCGTGAGGCTATGGCGGTAGTCTTGTACTACTGGATGCTCATAGCATAGTCGTGAGACTATGGTGATAGTCTTGTACTACTGGATGCTCATAGCATAGTCATGAGACTATGGCAATAGTCTTGTACTATTGGATGCTCATAGTGTAGTCGTGAGACTATGGTGGTAGTCTTGTACTATTGGATGCTCATAGCGCAGTCATGAGACTATGGTGGTAGCCTTGGGGCTACTAGATGCTTGCAGCATAGTCATGAGACTATGGTAGTAGTCTTTCCCATGCCATGTGAAATGGATGGGTGTGATTGAGACTACTAGAAGCAAACGTCTTTGAAGAATATCTCCCTAGATAAGAGGGAGTATTGATGTTTTGGTAGTAGCGGGAGGTATTCCCTTCTTGAAAACCTGTCTTAGAGAAGAAGAAGATTCCAGAAGTCAAAGAAAGACCATTGAACAGTTGAAGAACACCCTAGAAGAGAAGTCAGCCCACAAGAAAAGAATAAAATGGAAATAGAATTTCTAGGAAGAGAAGTCGTCCAACAGGAAAAGATAAAGTGAAAATAGAAAGAGAAGTCGGCCCCAACTAAAGTGACTTGAAGACAATAAATAAAGTGACGCCTTTCTCATTTATACTCTCACTCACACAACTATCTCACACAAGAAGAAGGCAAAAGTCTAAGGCAAGGAGAAGATGCAGCTACTGCAGCAACTGGGGTTTCTTGGTATTTCTTGGTGGTATCTCTTGTGCATTATCTCTAGAAGTGCGCTAGCTTGGTATGGTGTTGTAGCTACAGTTGTCTACCCTTGCTAGGGTTTGACAAAGACAAAGAGATAAGTTCTTGTATCAGGGTTTCTTCATTATCAGTTTTTCTCTTGTGAAGAAGAGCTTGTTCATGGTTGGATTATATTATCAAAAAGAATCTATCTAAGAAAGGTTGGCTGGTTTTTTCCCCGGGTTTGGTGTTTTCCCAGGATAAATCTTTGTGTCTCCTTGTGTTTGTTTTATGCTACTTACATTTTCAATATATGGTTGCTAAATAAAGATCTAAATGCTCTGGTAAATCTATTACTCTGAAAATTTAAGAAAATCTAACAAAAAGGTAGGGTGATGGAACCTAGAAAGGAAAGAGGGGGGGGTGGGGAGGAGAAGTCACCCACAAAAGGAAAACTAAAAGAGAGTAAGAAGGGACATCCCCCATGGAAGAGTACTAGATCCAACTGACAAATAGTTGAACCCATGGAAAGACATCAAAAGGATGAACTAGCTTGAGACTTGTTATGGGACAATTTAGCCAAAGAGAGGAGGGAACCAGTGGGTGGAGGGAACTTTTCAAACAAATATTGTGTGGAATCGCAGGTGAAGCATCAAGGACACCCGAGAGGAGTTGAAGGATCAAAAGATAAGGAACCCTAAATTAAAAAGAATAATGCCAAAATTATAGAAAAAGAGGCAAGGAAAATGTGCCAACAAAATTGTGTAGAATAGTAAGTGAAGCATCAAAGGCGCCCAAGAGGAGTTGAAGGATCAAGGGAAAAGAAACCCTAAACTAAAGAGAAGCATGCCCAATTTATAGAAAAAAAGTAAAGGAAAATGTGCCAACAAACAAATCCTTGGGAAAAAGGCACTCTCTAATCTATAGAGGAGATATAGAGGATTGAAGAGATATGATAATGTCCACCAATTGAAATTTAGTATTAGTTGGGAGACAAGGGGGACACATTGGTGAAAAGGTAGGGTGATGAAACCTAGAAAGGAAAGAAGGGGAGGGTGGGGGGAAGAAATCACCCACAAAATGAAAATTAAAAGGGAGTAAGAAGGGACAACCCCCATGGAAGAGTACTAGATCCAACTGACAAATAGATGAACCCATGGAAAGACATCAAAAGGATGAAATAGCGTGAGACTTGTTATGGGACCATTTAGGCAAATGTTAGATTTTAGGGAAAAAGTAAAACAGTGATATTGTTTTAAATACTATTCACTAATACAACTTTAGATCAGCACATTAAACCAAGATATAAACAGATCTATATACATGAAATTAAAATTCTGAACATAAACAAATTTTCTAAGTGCAGAAAAACAAACCTTAGCTTACCTCTTAGCCAGTGAAGAATATACCTGCCACATGTGTGGATGTGGTCCTCTTTTATATGCTCAGAAAATTAGTTTAAGGTTCATGGATCAAACCTCTATGGTTTTGATCTCTTATCATATGGACATGTAGACAGCTTGCCAAAGGAAAAACCACAAGTAAGGCTAGAGAAGAATGCTTAGCTGCTATCCACAACTGAGACTGAAGAACTCAGCAGCAACAATTTGGACAGTGAACTTTTCTCAAAGGAGACAGCAAAAACTTCACAAGCAAAACCTCCACAACAAGGATAGCAAATCCCTTCACAACAGGGACAGCAAAAACCCTTCAACAAGGAGCAGCAAACACCCTTCAACAAGGATATCAAACCCTTCAACAAGGAGCAGCAAAAACTCTTCAACACAGGGAAAACAAAACCGTTTAATAAGGATAGCAAACACTTCATGACAGCAAAACCTCCACAAGAGTGACAACAAGAAGAAGAAATCCCGCAAAAGCTTCTGCACAGGTAATGGCAGTCAAAGGAGAGATCGCGACACCTTCCTTTTAGGTCTGTGGCTCTCCTAAATGATCTGGTAGCCAAGAAGATAGGCCGCCGCACCTTCCCTCAGGTTCGTGGCTCTCTCTTAAGCAGATCGGCAGCTAGGGAAGAGGGCAAACAGCATGCCAGGAGATCCGGCCCTCATCATCAGCAAACACAAATTACTCGAGGTGGCTCCCAGCTAATCAGTGCTCAAGTGAATCAACTTCAGATCTGAAACAGAGAATCAAAGGAGGGGCCGCTCCAACACCAAAAGAAAGCATGCCATTGAGGTAGCTGCAGCAATAGAAGTGAGAAGAGTGAGAGTGTAATGTGTGTAGTGAAATGCAAGAGGGTAGGGTCTTATTTATAGTTAGGGAGAGGGGTTAGGGTAGATATAATAATAATTAAATATTGACATTTAATTAATATAAATATTAATTAATATGTCAATTAATATTAATATAAATTATAAAAACCCTAAACACATATAAAACCCTAATCTCATAAAATAAAACCCCAATCACATAAAGTAAAACCCCAATCACATAAAACAAGAGGGAAAACAAAACAACAAGGAGGTACCTGTTAGTACAAAGTCAAGAGGGGGGTTCCATAATGGCAAAACATGTCCACATGGGTCTCATAATGACCTATAAACTTTATCATCACTGCATAAGGGGGTAAATCAACAATCTGGTCATGTCCATCTTCATAGGCACTTCTAGGTCTCATGGACCATCCCGGGAGAGAGGAAGAGGATCACACATCAACACATCTTGGTATTACACCAAGATCTACCTAGTCAAAGACCAGGTTGCTCCAGAACACATCTAGGGGCCCTAGAACACATCTAGGATATTATCCACCAAGGTACAAGACCAAGGATCAACCCATGCTTTAGGAAAGGGTTCCCTGGAACACATCCAGGGTCCCCTAGAACACATCTAGGAACTTATATCAACCACCAAGGAGCACATCCAAGGATCAATCCAAGCATTGAGCAAGGATTCCCTGGAACACATCTAGGGGCCCTAGACACATCTAGGGACTTATATCAACCACCAAGGAACATATCCAAGGATCAATCCAAGCACCGAGCAAGGATTCCCTGGAACACATCCAGGGGTCCTAGACTCATCTAGGGACTTATTGCTTGGTCTAAGACCAAGAACCCCAGTCTTGTATTGGGGGGCCTCACTAGGGTTTTTTTCAATGTCTCTCACTGCTTGGTCTCATACCAAGAAACCCCAAGAGTGTGTTGGGGGCCCTAGTCCATAGCTAGGGTCTTTTCCAGCCTCCGAAGAATGGCTCTTGCAGCTGCATTAAATTCAACAGCAAAGAGAGGAGGGAATGAGGAGGTGGAGGGGACTTTTAAAAGAAAAATTGTGTAGAATCACAGGTGAAGCATCAAGGGCACCCGAGAGGATTTAAAGGACCAAAGGAAAAGGAACCCTAAATTAAAAAGAATCATGCAAAAATTATAGAAAAAGAGGCAAGGAAAGTGTGCCAACAAAATTGTGTAGAATAGTAGGTCAATCATCAAGGGCACCCAAGAGGAGTTGAAGGATCAAGGGAAAAGGAACCCTAAACTAAAGAGAATCATGCCCAATTTATAGAAAAAAGGCAAGGAAATGTGCCAACAAACAAATCCCTGGGAAAAAGGCACTCTCTAGTCTATGGCTCACAAAATGGTTCCTAGAAAAACAAGCAAAATAAACTCTCTATTTTAGAGGAAATAAACACACATCTTGAAACAAGAGAACAAAAACCCATAGAAGAGAGTGTTGATTAAGGTTGGTTGTCATTGATGTCAACCCTTGAAGAAAGCCCTGCAGCACAAAGGTTTGGGTAATGGACCTAATATTGTTTGATGTAAAGATGACTCATTATTGTCTTGTCATGGTTGATAAGAATTAAAGATGGATGAACTCCAAAGTGGTCCCCTTATGGTGAAAGCCCTCACGAGAAGACGCTTTGCGGAGTAAGAGAACCCATGCTTAATTGTGGAATAATGTGATGAAGGACAATGAATTTGTCAGGTAAACTATCCTAGATGGATAGTGCTCGTCATTCCATTTCCGGTGGTATGTGGAAAGTCACATAACTCCTCACGGTTAGAGAGTTATGGCCATGAGAAGTTGGAGACGCCAGGTTTGCGTAATGGACCCAAGTTTGTTTGATGGATAACGGTATGAGTTATGATATATTTTCAGATAATACTATTCTATATGGATAGTACATGTCATTCCATTTCTAGTGGTATGTGGAACGTCACATAACTCCTCATGGTTTAGAGTTATGGCCTTACGAAGTTGGAGGACCCTCATATGTCATCTAGAAGCCCCAAAAGGTCAAAGTAGTCAAAGTGGTTTAAGAGATTTTAAAAAGTAAATAATAAAGTGAAGTAATGAGTGTATTATAATTCAAAGTGAATACA
>ML804731.1:135597-164489 GCA_009831015.1 Picea engelmannii
TATGAGATCCTATGTAAGCATTTGTGTGGAAGTACCACACAATGAGGTCTTATGGGTGGGCATTGCGAGGGAATTTCAATGGAGGCTACAATAGGTCATTTGCAAGAGTGTGTTGAGCCCTGTCAAGTTTAGAAGGAACCTACATCAAATGTGTGCCATGAACTAAATAAGACATTAGCTAACTACCATTAACGATCCCAAGTATTTGATGTATCGCTGAGTATTAGTGTAAAAGGTCTAATTGCTATTCTTGTTTGCAAGATAGAGTATTTTCCCACAAAGCACAAAATAATAGTTGTAAAACTATGATGTATAACCACACAAACTCACAGAAAAGATCAAATATGCAGAAAAAGTCTACAGAGGGTGCATGCATTAACTACAAAGGACAAGCATTTGCTATTAACTATAGAGTGCAATCACTAAAATAGCCATTAGCACAAATTAAATTTATGAGTTTAAAGTGCAATCCTGGAGACTAAAATAGCCATTAGCACAAATTAAATTTATGAGTTTAAAAATCTGATGATCTCTATAAACTAATCAAAGGAACAAGCTTTTAATGTAAATAAGTCTACAACGTGGCTATAGTGATAATATGTTAAGAAATCTACAACATAGTTATAATAGCAATATAGTATTTTATAATTTGTTCTCGGTAAAAAGGAATGGAGAGGAGGGATTTGACAAAGGAAGATTCATACCTCTCTAAGAATGGAGAGTCCATATGCTTTCTTAATTTTTCCATGGCCCATTGAATATTTGTTCTCAATACCTGGTGATAGCCATTAGCACAAATTAAATTTATGGATTTAAAAATCTGATGATCTCTATAAACTAATCAAATGAACAAGTTTTTAAAGTAAAGAATCCTACAACGTGGCTATAGTGGTAATATGTTAAGAAATCGAACAAGTTTTTAAAGTACAGAAGTCTCCAATGTGGCTATAGTGGTAAATGTTAAGAAATTTACAACATGGTTATAATAGCAATATAGTATTTTATAGTTTGTTCTAGGCAAAAAGAAATGGAGAGGAGGAAATTGACAAAGGAAGAGTCATACCTCTCTAAGCATGGAGAGTCCATATGCCTTCTTAATGTTTCCTTTGCCCATTGTATATTTGTTCTCAATACCTGCAAAAACATAATTATTAAATTAAGGCAACCCTATCAATGCTCCAATCAGCTAATGTAGGGTTTAAAATAAATCTCAATAACAATAATGTGAAGCACATTACTTAAATTAGGTCATTTAAACAAAATATAAAAATGTTTACCTCCCCTACCTGCATGAGTTCAATGAGACGTAGGGTTGTACAACCACATAAGGAATGGAGAGGAGGGATTTGACAAAGGAAGAGTCATACCTCTCTAAGCATGGAGAGTCCATATACCTTGTTAATGTTTTCATGGTCCATTTTATATTTGTTCTCAATTGGCAGAAAACATAATTATTAAATTAAAACAATCATATGGATCCTCCAATAAGCTAATATAGGGTCTAATATAAATCTCACTAACAATGATGTGAAGCACACTAATTAGATTAGGTCATTTAAACAAAATGGCAAAATGTGTACCTCCCCTACATGCATGAGTTCAATGAGAAGTTGTACAACCACATAACACACACAAAGTCCACATAAAATAATATGAAAAAATTGATGTAATCTTCATTGTTTTTTCTTTCTCCTCTATGTCATCTCATCTATTTAACTTGCAAACAAATCAAAAACTTGGTGTGAGCGTCCGTGTCCATCCATGAATGCCTTCATTTTGTAATTGAATAAAGTTGAAAGCCAAAATTTCTGGTTTAAAAATATGAATAAAAATTATTTTAATAAATGGTTGTCCAATCTCATATCCTAAATTGAGGTAGAAATAATGGGGATGGGGAATTGAGGTAGAAATAATGGGTGGATGGGCAACAAAATAATTTAAAACTTTAAAAATAAAAAGAAAAATATCATATTTCTTCAAAGATCTATTTAGAGAAAAATATATTCTAAGAGTTTATTATCCAAACCTTGACAATAAGTTCCGCCAAGATCTCTGTTACCTCCACAGACGCGAACATACCTGCCTAGAGGCGAAGGCTGAAAGAAGGCTAGACCAACAATAAAAACGTCTACACGGCATCTCAACTCTGTAAACCGCAGACCAACCAAACACTTAGACAAAAAGATCAAGACATATTTATATTTTAAAAATCATCATATTATGTACAAGATGTCTTATCAAATGGGGACACACGCCAGGCACATTGAAGTAAGTACAACACAAAGATTAAAGAGGGAGATGTACGGTAAAATTGCTATACCTTATTTGTATCACCGCTACCAACATTCATTCTCTGTAAAATCAAACCAATCATTCCAAATAAAACCCAGAACGCAACCAAACGAGAGAGCAGTTTATGCCAGAAAAAGGGATATGTACATTCTACGCCTTTCCATAAAGACGGCTACGTCTTTAGGTTTCCGCTAATCTAAACATTCATTCTGCAATACAATATAATCCATGAAAAAATTAAAGATTTCAGAGAGAAAAAAAAATTATTTATACAAAAATAATTACCTAAAATAATCCTAAAGAATGAAAAAAAAACAAAAATATATATTTTTACTCGAAATAACGGAATGACTAAAAACAAAATAATGACATAAAACCTACTTAAATTCATTGTTAAAATGACTTCTAAGAATACTGACGAATACTCCACTACCGATGGGGCGACTCCCTCTTTGTCGACTCCCTCTTTGTGGACTAACCCCGTCCATAATGACTTTGCTTCAAAAACTCTAAACTGCTTACCAACAAAATGCAGGCCTGCAAAACGCACCCCTCTTGTTCAAAATCCAACAAAGCGGAAAACATCCTCCAGTAATTCTAAAACCACCCTTCCCACAAAACCCTTCCCACCACACACCAGTGAAATTCATTTCAACAAAACATCGTTAAATATAAGAAATTCCACCACCACGTGAAAACCCCTCTTCCTACAAAACCACACCAGACTAATACCTCCACATTTTGCATTCCCCATCCTGTTATTAAATTTGTTTTAATTTTTTATTTTAATTTTCCCTTCTTACCGCCCAGATTTTAGAAAACCGCTAAGATGATTTTCAGGTGTTAACCGGATTCGAACAATAGACCAACCTTTCGATACTCCGTCCTCCAGCTTCAGACTCCACACCTCCACGAACTCCAATACAATAAAGCCCATCAATTCAAAAAAACACGTAACAGCGGCTGAAGCTTACACGGCTATAAGAAGTATATGGCAATGCACGAAAATGAGAAGTATATGGCAATGCAAAAGACAATGACAGCTGCTGAAGCTTACACGGCTATAAGACCATCCAGCTGCTTCTCCGTTTCATCATCTGTGGAAATTAAAGACAATGGCAGCTGTTGAAGCTTACACGGCTATAAGACCATCCAGCTGCTTCTCCGTTTCATCATTTGTGGAAATTAATCATCCCAACAACATCCCATCAATAAGATCATACGAAATGTAATGAATCCAACGAAGACTTGCCGAAAATCATTCACCTCTGTAAAATAAAAATCATTCACCTCTACCAACATTCACTCTGTAAAATAAAAATCATCATATTATGTACAAGATGAGTTAACAAATGGGAACGCGCACCAGGCACATTGAAGTACGTACAGCACAAGATTAAAGAGGGAGATGTACGGAGATGTACCTTTTGCGCCTTACGGTAAAATGGCTCTACCTTCTTTGTAACATTGACGCTACCAACATTAGTTCTCTGTAAAATAAAACCAATCATTTTAAATAAAACCCATAACGCAACAAAACGAGAGAGCAGTATATAGCAGAAAAAGGGGCCCTCTCGATTGGACGGCTTACCTGCATGGATCATGGGTTCTGCTAATTGCAGGGCTAGCCGACCAACCAGCCAGCTCTGCTGCACTCACCAACCCCTGAGGAAATTATTAATGAACATCAGAATGCCATGCCATACATCAAATGGCAAAGGAAAACCTAATCAAAACGTGGACGAAAGGACTAGGTAAGGAATCAAACAATCTGATCATCCAAACATGTTACTTCCGCAGAGGCGAACAGAGTACCTAGAGGTGAATCTATGTTACTTCCACAGACGCGAACATACTACCTAGAGGCGAAAACTTGCTATACCAACAATAAAAACAGGTCTACAACCTCACCTCAAGTCACTTAACTCCACATCATCTCAACTCTGTAAGCCGCAGACCAACCAAACACTTCGCCAAAAAGATTAAAGAGAGATTCGTATTTTAAAAAAGAGATTCATATTTTAAAAGTACATCGAAGCATGTGCAACATGAAGATTAAAGAGGGAGATATGTACCTTCTGCGCTTTAAGGTAAAATGGCTATGCCTTCTTTGTATCATTCACCGCTACCAACATTCATTCTCTGTAAAATAAAACCCAGAACGTAACAAACCAGAGAGTAGTATATGGCAGAAAAAGAGATAATCTCTATTGGACGGCTTACCTGCATGGATCACGGTTCGGTTGATTCCACAGGGAGCCGACCAACTAGCCAGCTCTGCTGCACTCACCAACCCCTGAGGAAATTATTAATGATCATCAAAATCCCATGCCATACACCAAACGAAAACCTAAAAACGTGGAGGAAAGGTAAGGAAACAAACAAATCTAATCATCTAAACATAGTTTGATTTTGGTGGCCACTAGCCCTTGTAATATGTATGAATGTATCCAGCTTTCTTGCTCTCCCATCACACTAATAACACAGCAAAACAGAGATACATCTCATCAACACCACTAGCATTCATATTCATATTCATATAGCTATCAAAGATAACAGAAGCATCGTACAGCACAAAGAAATACCTCTGCATTCGCTTCTAGTACCATATACCGCTGATCTAAACATTCATTCAATAAAACCCATAACGCACGAAATCCATCAATTCAATAAATCCCATAAAACCATCCAGCCTCACAAGCCCGTGAGTAGCTTCTTCGTTTCATCATCTGTGGAAATTAATCATCACATTACTCAAAATCCCATTGATAAGATCAAACGAAATTCAATGAATCTCATTACTCACCCCGCCGTCTGATCATCTAAACGTACACCTGCAAATGTATGAATGTATGTATGAATGTTTGTGCTCTCTCCCCCATCACACGACTAACACACAAGAAGCCACCACAGATAACCACACAGCACAGAGACCCACAGACATACAGACAAACACACAAAACATTTACATTCATATTCACCCAGAACAAAAAACGACCAGGAGCGCTCCACACCACAACGTTACCACTACACTGCGGGAGAGGGAGAGAGCAGAAATGATAAAGCAGTGAAATGATGAACGTTTTATATCCATGATCGAGCAGGCTGTAACGGTTGGGTTGATTTGATTTTTTTTAAGCCACGCCCTCTGATTCCTTTGAGAAAAGCAACCTAAACGGCAAAATTGCACTGCTTTTTGTGAGATTTTAAAGTTCAACACGTCAAATTTTATTTTAGGAAAATAGCACATACCCTTAGTGATTTCCTACTAACTTCGCATCCCATTTCCTGCTAACTTCGCATATGTGATTCTCTTAGTTGCAATACAATGACCTTAGTGACATTGAATGGTTCGATCAAAAATGTCATATGTTTGAGGGTTATTAGGTTATTTAATAATTACTTGCACGAGTCAAGAGTATTATACTATTCTTCATTGTTATTGGTTGCTTGTAACAATCTTCCTACAACTATTATTTGTTCAATGAAGTCTTTACTTCGATTATTTGTTCAATGAAGTCTTACTTTATATAATGTAATGATTAGCCCACTTGACTTTGCTAATTCCTCATGACATCCTACACAACCCCCTCGTCATGTTTGGTAATCAACTTTTTCCTTAGTACATTAGCCCCTCATGTTTGTCCATCAAGTATTTAATGTTTCGTATCTTCATTAGTTGCATATGCGGATGACTTTCATCACCTTAGCCACTAACTTTTATCGAGTATATTTAATTACATGTCTCATTCTCATTATTAATTACATTACTCATTTCTTAGAAAACCAAACTTTTCCATTAGTACTTATATTTACTATTGTTATTGTTAGAATTAATACAAGATGTGATGATTGGTGGATGTAATCTTGCTAGGAACTCACCCAAATATTCTAGTTGATAGAAGAGAAATGACAACATGTATTTTTGCTCTTTTTGTAATTGTTAAAAGATGTTATCATTAAGAGTTGGTTCATGCAATAATATTCTTTTGCAACTAGTGCTTCTCACTAACTCTTTTACATGATAATGTAACTATGTCAAGTTTTGAGTGCACATGTGATCTTTCATTTTTATTTTCTCTACTTTTGATGTGTGCAACTTCCATATTTTTATCTAAGAAGTGCACGAAGCTTCAATTATGTGTGTGCCAAAGTAACTACATGGAGCTTCTAATGTGCATGAGCATAATCGTCCCTGGCTTCCATCACATAAATGAACCAAAGTAACCACACCAAATTTTCAAACCATGTGTGTAGTGTAACAACCATGTTAGGCTTTCAGCTTATGGATGCTCAACAATATCCCCATTGCCCAATGTGCATGCCAAACTAACTATGTTGCAACCCCCTTATCGCATGTTCCTTGATCACTTAAGCCAAAAGGCTTTGCTCGAGTACTCTTAGTGTCTCGTGACATAGTTTTAATCATGTCAACTTCCCTGTTGCTAGTGGAATCATTGCTAACTCACTAGTTGTCAAATTGTGAACACCAATGAGTGTCACTAAGCCAATGTGATGTCATTTAAGTCTGAATTTTGCCTTATACCTACCATCATTTCATATTAATGTACCTTATTCCTACCATAATTGATAGTATGTACTAGTGTCCCATCATTGCAGTACATCATTATGTTTTCCAATGATGCATGCCCACATACAATTGCTCATATTTTTTTACAAGCATTAAGCACTCGGCTACAGAGCATTTAATGTGTTGTATATCGGGGTGTGCAACATCAGATCTAAAGTTATTTTAGATCTGACAATGCACACCCCAACATACAAAAAATTAAATGCTCTTGAAGCATGTAGTGACTTCCCATCAAAATTATGCATCATTATAATATCTCATTTTAAAACTTTTTTTGATGTGTATTATAGTTTGTTTGTTAATTAAATTTTTGTAATATGTGGCATCACATTTTTGGTATAGAAACTCTACTAAACAAAGTCCTATTATGAAATGGTTTTATGGTTTGAAAAAGAAAAATAAGAAAATAAAGAAAATCACAATCAAAGATAAAATAAAAATTAAAAACATTGTAAGATGATTGATTGGTTTAAGACATACAAGTGATGGGTGGGTTTCTAATATAACAATTGGATGATTATCCATGTTAATTAAATGTACATGCTTTTTCTTTCAGTGGTTGGCTTACTATTCTCCACATTGCACCTTACACTTGATATGACTACATTAAATTCTTTTAGAGATTGGTTGCAATTTTCCATACACTTTATTAGAATATATTTAAAGCTTTAAATTAATATGTGGATTTTTATTATACTTATTGAATGGAAAACTATATTGTAATTACTTTGAGGTCAAATAATTTTGATTTTCAATTAGTTTGTGTTGTACGAAAAAGTATATTGTAATTACTTTGAAGTCAAATAATTTTGATTTTCAATTAGTTTGTGTTGTATGGTCAAATTTTTATAAGGTTTTATAAAGATATATAAAAATTATATATCAAATCCATCAACCACTGGACTACCAAACACTCTAATCCATGGATCCCAAATCAAGATGTGGAATGCAGCTCCCTGTATAGTATAGTCATGTAATATGTCAACGTAAAGAATCTCCTGACTATCCCCAACCAATAGAGCAAGTAAATACAATATCCATCCCTCAAGGAATCTCTCAACAAAACTAGTCTCTAAAATACCACCTCTGGTAGTATCCAGATCCCCTGCTATCCAAGAAGATTATCTACTCATGTACTTGATCCTCAACCAAGGAGATCCATCCTGCCACATAACATCCTCATCTCCATCTGCTCTCAAATTCCCCCAACAATGGAAGAAACCAATCATGAACGTCCCTGAAACTCCCATATGCGCTAGAAGAGCACCAAACCTTGCATCAAATAACTATGATAGTTCCATACCACATATCTCGATGCCTGTTGAACTGTAAACCTCCAGCCAAAGCGTACTGATAGATATGTTGTCCTGTCCATGAGAACTAAACTCAACATCCCTGCCAACCCCCACTACTGCCTACGTGTAATGTTCCCAAGCTAATTTTTTCCCGGAACCAAGGATTGTTTAACTATTTATTTTATTGTTTCAATGTGTTATGTAGGTTTACTTCATCAAGTTGCGCATTAAAGGTGTATTCTTAGACTATTATAGCATGGAGATATAGATCTAAGCATATAACAAAATAAAATGACAAGATACAAGCAATGAATACCAATATAGAGCCAACAACTTCAATTCCGACCTTTATTTAGATAATATGGTGATCCTGATACAATAGATCTGCAAATATGGAATAATACAAGAAGAATAAGCAAGCTAGAATAATAATTGCTCCAACAAGATCCAAAACTCAAGAGTATAGCCTCCAAAGGCACCACAATAAACTGGAGAAAGGGACAAGATTAATTTATTTCCCTTTGATAGTTGGAAACCCTCTCCCTGGTTGAGTTTCCCACTTCTCTGTGGTTGTAGATCACCAATATTTTAGCCTCCCTCCTCTAGACCTCTAAAACCCTCCAAAATTGGTAGAATAGTATATCGAGGGATTACAAACCCATGGGTAAAGTCTCAAGCTGAATGGAGGTGTTATGACACCCCAAATGAAGGAATCTCTCTGATGCAATGCGCCCTCCTCCTCTAGAAATTGTGCTAAGCTCCAGATAAATCTTATATTGAGGAAAAATCATAAAAAAATGGCATAAGCAAGGTGCTCAAGGCCTATCAATCAGATCCCAATAGGTTTTGGTCACCAAAACCCCTTCCTCTCTCCAGATCGAATATCTTTCCTTCAACCAATCCGCCCTCCTGCTAGAAAACCTCAAAAACAGTGCATTCCTTCTCTCTTCACTGACCGAGTAACCTATATACTATTGTAGAATGGTGGGGGATGAATATTTCACCTCCATGACCAAGGTTGGACTAGGATAGGTGGGATCTTTCACCACCGAGCTGATATCTAGGGCTTGTTATCCCAAAAACCCTCAAAACATCTTTGGCTCTAAATCTCAAGATGCAAAAGTAATAATAATCCAGAATGATGAGAGATGCACCCTCCTTTTCCTTTTATACCCCTGATCTATTTCTTTGTTGAGTTAATTGACCACCTCCTAAGGTTAACTCTTTTCTTTTCCTCGTGTGGTATTTTCCTCCACTTACTTTACCTTTTCTCTCCCAAAGTCACCTTTAAATTATAACATTGTGCTTCGATGGGTACTTTGGATTTCTTAGTCCCCACGACTCATGAGACTATAGTCTAATGGGGACAAATAGACTACTAAGTCTCTCACAACCTCTTATCAAGAGGTGGGGGACATTACAGTCTCCCCTACTGGAAATTGCTTGCCCAAAAGAAATTATGATCCTGCCTTTTAAAGAACCAGTTCATTTTCCCAAGTAGCATCTTCTATAGGTAAGTTCTTCCATTTCATCAAGTATTCCCTAATGTTCCTCTTCCTTAGCCTCTTCTCCCTTACTTCTAACACTTCCTTTAGTATCAATGTCAATTGTCCCTCCTCATCCAAGGGAGGTAGTACCTCAATATGAATGATGTGTTTCCATATGGATCTTTTTAAACAAGATACATGAAAGACATTGTGTACCTTTCTTCCTAGGGGTAGATCAAGCTCATATGCCATGGAAACTACCTATGTTTTTACCTTGTATGGCCTAAATAAGTGATTTTGGATCTTTTCTGCGCCACTCCTCTTAATAGATGCTTGTCTGTAGGGTTGGGGCCTTAAGTATACCAGGTCACCAACCTCAAATGTGTGCTCCACTCTGTGTTTATCTGCTTGTACCTTTTGTTGATTTTGCACCCTTTGCATGTGGTCTTTAATCTCTCTAAGTATATCTTGACTCTGCTAGATCCAATCCTGTACCATAGAAGCTCTATTGTCATCGAAGACAATCTCCACAAAGGTGAGTGGATCATAGTTGTATAAGGCCTTGAAAGGTGACATACCAATAGACATGTGGTAGGTGGTGTTGTAACAATACTCACCTAAATGTAGCCACTTAACCCATGCCTTCTATTGCCATGAAACATAATTTCGAAGGTAGCCTTCAACCCACTTGTTGACTATCTCGGTTTGGCCATCAGTTTGAGGGTGATAGCTAGTACTAGGGGTTAAGGCCGTACCTATCAACCTGGATAACTCCTGCCAGAAGGTGCTCATGAACCTGTTGTCCCTATCACTCACTATGGTTTTGGGTAAACCATGCAACCTGAAGATCTCTCGGAAGAACAAATATGCAACCTGTGAAGCATTGTAATCTGTGGCAATGGTGAAGAAATGGGCAAACTTGGTTAATATATCCACAACCACAAAGATGCAATCCTTGCCCTAGACCTTGGGCAATGTCGTGATGAAATCCATCAATATACTTTCCCATTTATGCTCTGGAATAGGGAGTGGTTGCAATAAACATATTGGATGGGTGTGTTCATCCTTGTTCTCTTGACAAGTGGAGCATTCCTTGATATGGCGCATCACATCCTCTTCCATGCCCTTCCATGTGAATCTCTCCCTTACCTGCCGGTATGTTTTGACAAACCCGTGATGCCTTGCCAATGGTGAATCATGACATGCCTGTAATACTCATGTTTTGAATGTTGACTCGGGAACCAATAAGATTTGGCCCTTGTGGTATATGATGTCATCCACAATCTTGAAGTTATCATCGTGTACCTGCCCCTCCATGAATTCAAAAGAAAACCTATTTTTTTATTATTCCACCAAAAGATGTGCCTTCTAATCAACTGAATTATCTGTAATGGCATAGACTTAAGGTCTTTTGGATAAAGCATCAACCATCACATTATTTTTCCCTTTTACAAATTCAATGTCAAATTCATAGGCTTGGATCGCTAACCCATTTTTGTTGTCTTTCATTTAGGTCATTTTGGTCCAAAAAGTACTTAAGGCTATTGTGATCTATCCTCGCAACAAATTTGGCCCCAACTAAGCATTGTCTGAATTTATCCAATGCATGCATGATGGCTAGCATATCTTTATCATAAATGGTGTATAACATTTCATAGCCCCTCATTTTTTGGCTCTCATAGGCAATGGGGTGCCTATTCTGCATAAGTACTACTCCAACGCCCTCACCTAAGACATCACACTCCAATATGAAGGGTTGTGAGAAATCTGGTAAAGAAAGTGTCGGACAAGTGCTCATTACCTTCTTCATTTTGTCAAAAGTCATTTGAGCCTCTTGATTCCATTTAAATTCACCTTTTCTGGTCAAATCTGTCAAGGGTGCGCAAAGTTGGGAGAAGCCTTTGACAAACCTCTTATAGTAACAACAGATGCCAAGGAAACCCTTCAACTCAGTAAGAGTCTTGGGTGTTGGCCAATGAAGTATGGATTGTACCTTTTCTTGGTGCCCTTGTACTCCTTTCACTCCAATGATATGTCCCAAATAAAGAACTTGTGTCATCCCAAATTCACATTTGGAATTTTTAGGAATATAAAGATTGCCCCTCCATGATGCCCAAGATCTTATCTACATGTTGAAGATGATCCTCCCAAGTTTTGCTATAAAACAACAAGTCATCAGAGAAGACTAAGAGGAACTTCCTCAATTGCTTGTTGAAGACATGATTCATGCAAGATTGGAAGGTGGATGGCGCATTAGTTAGCCCAAAGGGAATAACCAAAAAATCATAGTGACCATAATGACATTTCAAGGTTGTTTTGGGCACATCTTGCTCCCTCAATTTGATCTGATGATAGCCATAGCGCAAGTCTATTTTGGTGAAGTAGAGAGAACCATGAAGCTCATCCAATAGCTCATATATCATAGGGATGGGGTACCTGTTCTTTATAGTCTTTTTGTTTAATGCCATGTACTCAATGCACATGCACATAGTCCCATCTTTCTTCTTTACCAATACTACTAAAGATGCAAAAGAACTAGAACTTGGTCTAATGTGGCCCATGTCCAAGAGTTCTTTGATAGCCTTTTCAATTTCGTCCTTATACTTTTTTGGGTGTCTATAAGGAGTTGTAATGATAGGTTTTTCTCCTTCTTCCAATTCTATAATATGCTAAAACCCCCTATCTAGTGGTTCTCCTGGAGGAATAGGTTCAAAAACCTTGATGTAACTGTCAATGATTTTATGAATGTCTTGAGAGTAATGAGGATGTCCCTTCTTATCCACCTGAAATGATATTTTGCATTATGTTGCATATACAATATCTTCTCTCCTAAAAATGACCTCCATGCACTTTGTTGTCACCACTCTAGGTGTATTACCTTTCATCCCTTTGAGTATCACCTCTTTTCCATTCTCTTCAATGAAGGACATCTCCATGGTTTTGTAGTTGGTGGAAATAGGCCCCAATGTACTAAGCCACTGAACTCCCAAGATGATGTTAGTATCTAGTAGGTCCATCACATAAAAATCTTGTGCCAAGTCATGCCTTCCCAAAGTAAGTTTCATTCCTGGAATATACCTGTCACAAGGCATGGTGCGCCCCCCTGCCACCTCCACATGAAATCCTTCAAACTCAACTGTAGGTATATGCCTTATTTTCAATAAGGCCGAATCAATGAAGTTGTGTGAAGCTCCCCTATCAATGAGTACTGAAACCTTTTGTCCCTGAAGCACTCCTGAAGGTGTTGAATTTAGGCACCCCACTGATGGAGGATATTGTAACCTTCTTGTTTGCTGCAAGGCCGAAACCTGCTTCTTCCTCTTCTTCATTCTCTATAGAGTCCAACCTAGGTGGATTTTCTTACATGTTCTAGATGTGGCCGAAATATTCTTCCTCCTCATCATCAGAAATCACTTCAATATAATGAGCCTTTCCTTTACCCATGCATTTGTGCCCTAGATCCCAATGTTCCTTGCATGTGAAGCATAGTTGCTTCCTCCTCAATTCCCTCCTAGTAGGATCATCCATCCTGCCTTTTCCTCTGTTAACCCCCCTTTGATCTCTTCCCCCTTGGTTTATGGGTGGTCTAGGGGAAAATTTAGTTTTTGTTGCAGATCCCATCAAGTCCCTAGTCCTCTATTGGCCTCCTGTAACTTGGAAGGCTTAAAATCCTTGACCCAACCCCTTAGGGGTTCCATGAACCCCTCAATAAAGAGAATCATTAGTCTCGCTTGAGACACATTTGGCACCATTACAACTACCGTCTGAAACTCCTCTATATAAATCTTTGGTGACCCAGTTTTCTTGAGTTGTGTGAGCTCCCTGAAATGTAGCTCTGGATCTCCCTAATCAAACTTGTCAATAAGTCTATGAGTGAATTATGTGTAAGCAGTAATTTGGTTATGACCTAAGGTATCCAAACCATGATACCACCAGTCATGATCTTTGCCCTCCAAGTAAATGGTGGAAAACTTGATGGCATCCATCTCCCTCATGGGGTTAAGCTGTAAATAGGTATCTAACTTTTGCACCCAAGCTTGCACAGTCACCTTGGAAGACCCATCAAAGTATGGAATCTCCATCTTACTTTCCTTGCGCTCCAACTCATGGTTGTTCCTATGATAGTTTTTGGGTTTACCCCTTAACTTGATACCACAATATTGGTCCAATGTAACTTGTCTCTTGAGTCCTACACTCAATTCTTCATATTCCCTGGCATATTCCTCAAAGTTGTCTTCTATTTCATTGAAGTGGTATCATATGGTTGGCCATCTAAGAATGTAAGAATATAGGATCTAGGGGTAACTCTATTGTGCATTGGCCCCCTGGAAGTCCCCCCTCCAAAACTGCGTCCCTCTGTATGGTAGTGAAGATCCTGCTCATGATAAGGTCTAGTTACCCCACGAGAACCACTGGCTTCCTTGTTTGCATAAATGTTTTGGCCATTCCCACCATGGGTCATCTGCATTAGAAGTTGCACAATTTTTTCCTGGTTAGCATTTATTTTTTCCAAGGTCTCCTTCATTTCAACTTGTCCCTTGCGCATTGTTTCTTGGGCCTCCTGTATATGGTTCTCAAGTGTAAATTGTGTATTGTCTATGGATCTTTTCAGATCCTTTGCTATACCTACTAAAACCTGTGGCTCAGTATCCTCACCTGAACCTTCCATTTCTTGCTCTGGTTCACCTGTCTATCTTCTATGCCTTCCCATATAGATACCACTGAACTTTTGCATGCACTAATCCCCACAAGATGGGAGGATTTAACACTTTGATACCATTGTAATGTTCTGAAGTTGATTTTTGCCTGGAACCAAGGATTGTTTAACTATTTATTTTATTGTTTCAATGTGTTATGTAGGTTTACTTCATCAAGTTGCGCATTGAAGGTGTATTCTTAGAATATTATAGCATGGATATATAGATTTGAGCATATAACATAAGAAAATGACAAGATACAAGCAATGAATATCAATATAGAGCCAACAACTTCAGATCTGACCTTTATTTAGATAATATGGTGATCATGATATAATAGATCTGCAGATCTGGAAGAATACAAGAAGAATAATCAAGCTGGAATAATAACTACTCCAACAAGCTCCAAAACTGAAGAGAATAGCCTCCAAAGGCACCACAATAAACTTGAGACAAGGACAAGATTAATGTCTTTCCCTCTGATAGCTGGAAACCCTCTCCCTGGCTGAGTTGCACACTTCTCTGTAGTTATAGATCACCAAGATTTTGGCCTCCCTCCTCTAGGCCTCCAAAACCCTCTAAAATTGGTAGAATAGTAGATCAGGAGATTACAAACCCTTGGGAAAAGTCTCAAGCTGAATGGAGGTGTTATGACACCCCAAATGAAGGAATCTCTCTGATGCAGTGCGCCCTCCTCCTCTAGAAATCGTGCCAAGCTCCAGATAAATCATATACTGAAGAAGACTCCTAAAAAATGGCATAAGAAAGGTTCCCAAGGCCTATCAATCAGATCCCAATAGGTTTTGGTCACCAAAACCCCTTCCTCTATCCATATCGAAAATATTTCCTTCAACCAATGCGCCCTCCTGCTGGAAAACCTCAGAAACTGCGCATTCCTTCTCTCTTCACTGACTGAGTAACCTGTATAATGTTGTAGAATGGTGGGGGAGGAATATTGCACCTCCATGATCAAGCTTGGACCAGGATAGGTGGGATATTTCACCACTAAGATGATCTCTAGGGTTTGTTATCCCCAAAACCCTCAAAACGTCTTTGGCTCTAGAGCTTAAGATGCAAAAGTAATAATAATCTAGAATAATGAGAGATGTGCCCTCGTTTTCCTTTTATACCCCTGATCTATTTCTCCATTGAGTTAGTTTTCCACCTCCTAAGGTTAACTCTTTGTTTTTCCTCATGTGGTCTTTTCCTCCACTTACTTTACCTTTTCTCTCCCAAAGTCACCTTTAAATTATAACATTATGCTTCGATGGGTACTTTGGGTTTCTTGGTCCCCATGACTCCTGAGACTATAGTCTAGTGGGGAAAACTAGACTACTAAGTCTCTCACAACCTATTATCAGGAGGTGGGGGAAATTACACTACGGGATCCCATACTCAGGAAATATCTCTACGATGTCATCCCTACTATATAAATCTAGTACACCAGGGTCGAGAGAAGCTAGAATACTCTCCCAAATCATCACTGAAATAAGGGTGGATAAGGAATCATGCCATGTCTCGTGATGCTAACATACCAAGCATGCTCCCATATGCCTCCTGACATCATCCTCTAGATCCTCCTAGGAGAATATTTCTTTGAACTCCCGATGGGTCCTCAAGATCTCTGTCGATGCCTCTTGCGACCATACATACTTCCAACTGACCTCATAGTCCTCATCAGAAGCATCGATCCTACTATGTTACTCGTCCTCATCCCGATGAGACTCTAAACCCATATCCACCTATAAAATATCCTCTGTCCCATGGCTGAATATACTCTCCATCATGCCCAAGGCCTCATCTGAATGTCTTGGGTGAATCTCCCCTATCCTGCAACATGTAATGGAGTATCCCCTATCAGGAGGTCTCTGTCTAATAACTCTCCATGTCCCATGCAACTGGATATCTTCCCCAATGTTAATGAAAGTATCAGGGAAGGCTAACAAAAATGCCTGCAACTATATGTAGGAATGGGAAGTATCATATGCGTTGGTCAATCCCAAAGGCTTGACCAAAAACTCATCCACCGATACCCATGGTGAATACTCGCCTGGACTCCAGACCAATCTCATGCCATGATGTACAACGATAGGTGACTCCACATACTGATGGTCAATCACACTCCCCCTATCATCACTCAAATGATTGATTCTACTGGGAAGGTAATCTCTCAGATTCAAGTGTTGTTGTAAGGGAGAGGACCTCTCTCCAGATAAATCTCCATGCTCCACCAAGTATGTCTCTTGTATACCCATGCAAGCTCCTGTATCCTCCTGCATCATCATGTATCCTGAGTGTATTGTTGGGTCAACCTCTACATGGATGTCAACTAATCTTGGAACCCAAATGTACGTGTCCTCATATCTACCCCTGGCTTTGGAATCCCCATGTGTATGTGTAGGACCAACTGTCTCATAGGTCCTGATGAATGGTGGTCCCTGTGACACATGAACATTCTGAAGTGTCTCATGGTCACATCTCTCCATAATCATCAATGGTCCTAGGTATCCATCACTCTCCTCCATCAAGTGGTGCTCCTTTATCAAACCACCAACATCCTCTAGTGATGTAGATGAATTATATACCTGACTCTCTGCTGAGATATATGTAGTGGATCCCTGACTACCCTCCTTAAGGAGCACCTTTAGTCTGGATTCTGATTCTTGAAGGATTGTCTGTGTGCCTTTCAATAATTCTTGTGTGCTTACCAACTCATGAGTGAGTCGGTCCACCTCAGTCTCCTTCTTCAACGCCCTATGATACATCTCTCCAACCTCCAAAAGGTAATCTTTATCCATCAACAACTACTGGTAGTCGGTCCTCATCACAGTCACTCTCTCCCTAAGTGTCTGGAAGTCATCAATGGAAATCTCCCCATATGAACTATCATGTGCCATATAGGACCTCCAACAATACTCTGCTACCAATGCATGTGTATCATCAATGTGTCGAATGGATTTCATGATCATGTCCTCTCTGACCCTTAGATGTCCTACCAAATGTTGTGACTCTTGATATCTGTCCTACTGAGGTGTTACCTCATGACTCCCACTACTAATGTCCTCATCAATACACTCCTCAAGAGATAAAGCAATGTACTGTCCACTTTCCACTATGTCATTGAATCCCCCTATATGCCATTGTACATCATCATATATTTCTACCTCAATCCGAACTGCCCTGTATCCTATATGTGCAGTTGTATCCTTCTGTGCACTCACCCTACTAATATCATCTGCACCTAAATCCCATACAGATGCGTCCATACATGTGATATGGTCATTTCGACAAATAAGGAAAGCATCCTCGTCACTGTAGACCGGCCCTGGAAGTAAGTATCCCATCGATCTGTTTGTCTCCACAACCTGATCTATCAATGGAATCTCCAAAAGAGGTGACTCACTCTCCCCATACTGATAGGTATGTATATATTCATCTGGATCCAATTCATGCCTCTCCTCCTAGGCCTACAGATCCTCATTTCGCTTATGTTCAATCACTACACAAGGCTCTTCTACTACATCTGGAATTCCATTGATATCCTCATTTGTCATGTCTAGCATAGGTGACTGGGAAGATAAGGAATGTGTCATGCTCAACTCCATAGGAGGATCATTATCCCCCACGCATGACCTCATATCAACACCCAAAGGTGAATAAACCAATCTCTAATGTTCCTCATGCCTAGGTGTTGCCACGGCTGGATCCTCACAAGTATCACTACTATGGTGAGGTGTTGAGTCCTCAACATTGTCGGATTGAGAAACTAAAGCACATGCACTATCATCCTGACTCTCCAACTGTCCATCAGATGCACGCAAGTCATGGGACTACTCTAATGAGGCATCTAAGGCCGCATCCTCATACACATCCTCCTCATCATTGTCGTAGTGCACCTCAATGTAATGCACTCTCTCATTACCCCTACATCTGTGGTCTAGCTCCCAAGGCTCTTTGAAACTGTAGCAAAGTTCCCTTCTCCTAATGGTTGTATACTCAATCTATGCTCCCTTCAATCCACTAGCTGGTGGTGATGTATCTACTTTCATGATTGTTTTGGCTCTGCTTTCCTCTGTTTTTCTTCTCCAATAATTGACTTCTTCAATCTTCTTAGCCCATAATGCAATATCATCTTTACTCCACCTAGGATTTCTGATGGATACAAACTGTTGGAATGTTACCTGAGCTCTGAATGTCTCACTAAGAGATTGATATTCCATATCACAATATATAATCTCCTCTAAAAAATCCATTTCTCCTTCATGAAGACCCTTGGGCTGGGAGGGACCTTCGCTTTGATACCACTGTAATGTTCCCAAGTGGTTTTGCTTGGAAAATTTAAAGTTTTTATGTTTTCTAGTTGTGGTATTTTGTCAAACAGTTTAGTGATTTGTATTCTTAAGTTGTGATAGGGTTTATTATGATGGTTCTTGTATAATTTTACAACACTTAAATCATAGGAACATGACATCAATATATACACAACAAGATGAAATACAAGAAATAGCCACAAATACCTTAGATCTAATTTTATTTATCAAAGATAGCTAACCTCCATACAATAGTAGAGCAGATCTAGACCATAGATAGCAGAATAATGAGTGTGGATGATAATGCCTCCAAAGTACAATAGAAAGAAGAATATATGATCTACCAAGAGTCTTCCCAAGTTGAATACGAAAGATCTCCAAGACCCAACTCTTTCCATTGTTGTAAGTGGTGTCTCTTCTAGCAAAATGTGCTCTCTCTGGATGAAGCAAATTAAGAATTTGGCCTCCTCTTCTTTAGGCTCCAAATCACTAAAACCAACTGCAAAACTATAGATCGAGTGATAGATAACTCCTGTGATGAATCTCCTAGTTGTTGGGAGTGATCCCACACTCCAAATCAATAGATCTACTATGAACAGTGCGCCCTCCTGAAGAGAAATACGTCCCCACTAGATAAGAGAATGAATATAGAATACCCTCATACACTGATGCAAAAAGACTCTATGGTGGTATCAACCATTCCATGAATAATATCTACTAAATATCTAGCCTCCCTAAGGTAAATCAAACCTATTCTCCTCAACTGGTGCGCCCCAACCTGCTGAAAACCCTCATTGGTGCGCCCCCTTGCCAAAATTGATGGCTGAAGTAGTTTTGAACTAATGTAGAATGGTGAGTGAGGAATATTTCACCTCCTTGGCCAATCTTGGATCAAGAACAGGAGAATATTTCACTCTCTTGTTGATCTCTAGGGTTTATTCAGTCAAAATCCTCAAAACCCCCAAGTACCATGGACCCTCTAGCTAAGAAGCCAGACATCAAAATATCATTCAACATAATTCCATAATAGAAATTCATAACTCTCTTGTATACCCTTGTTCACCTTTTCTCTCCAAATGACTTTTACTTTGCTTTTAATATTCCTTCATAAAATCACTTTATTAATTAATTCACCTTTTTTTCCTCTAAAAAGTGATTAATTTGTCCTTATGGCTTCTCCAGCCACTGAAAATCACTTTTCATCATCTTATCTTGTAGTGATCTTCCTTCTGATTCTGATGAGCTATTACACCAAGTTGTTTCTTCACATATTATGCCCAAAATGACATCCTTAGTGAATTTAATTAAAATATGCTCAATAATAACTCAAAATTACGAAAATCGTCGAAATACAACAAAACCAAGGAAGAGTTGTGCGGAATGGATCCTAATGATGAAATATTATGAATAATGTGAGTCAAACCCCATAAAACTCCTCAATACCTGTTGAGCTCACTATCACCCCCAATTGGCTACTCTTGCGGGTATCCCACTCTGTAACATAAGTGAATCCAAAAATGGGGACATTACACCAATAGAATTCAATACATAATCAAGAGAGGAGATAGAGATACGAGAATTTTCACCAATTGAAATTTAGGATTAGTTGGGAGACAAGGGGCACACATTGATGAAAAGGCAGGGTGATGGAACCTAGAAAGGAAAGAGGGGGAGGGTGGGGAGGAGAAATCACCCACAAAAGGAAAACTAAAAGGGAGTAAGAAGGTGCACCCCCCATGGAAAAGTACTAGATCCAACTAACAAATAGTTGAATGATCCCATGGAAAGACATCAAAAGGATGAACTAGCTTGAGACTTGTTATGGGACAATTTATCCAAAGAGAGAAGGGAATGAGTGGGTGGACGGAACTTTTCAGAGAAATATTGTCTGCAATCATAGGTGAATCATCAAGGACACCTGAGAGGAGTTGAAGGATCAAAGGAAAATGAACCCTAAATTAAAAAGAGTCATGCCAAAATTATAGAAAAAAGGGGCAAGGAAAATGTGCCAACAAAACTGTGTAGAATAGTAGGTGAAGCATCAAAGGCACCAAAGAGGAGTTGAAGGATCAAGGGAAAAGGAGCCCTAAACTAAAGAGAATCATGCCCAATTTCTAGAAAAAAAGTAAAGGAAAATGGGCCAACAAACAAATCCCTAGGAAAAAGTCACTCTATAATCTACAGAGGAGATATAGAGGATTGAAGAGATACGAGAATGTTCCCAATTGAAATTTAGGATTACTTGGGAAACAAGGGGGACACATTGGTGAAAAGGTAGGGTGATGCAACCTAGAAAGGAAAGAGGGGGAGGGTGGGGAGGAGAAATAACCCACAAAAGGAAAAATAAAAGGGAGTAAGAAGGGGCATCCCTGATGGAAGAGTACTAGATCCAACTGACAAATAGTTGAACCCATGGAAAGACATCAAAAGGATGAACTAGCGTGAGACTTGTTATGGGAATATTTAGGCAAAGAGAGGAAGGAATGAGTGGGTGGAGGGATATTTTAAAAGAAACATTGTGTGGAATCATAGGTGAAGCATCAAGGGCACCCGAGAGGAGTTGATGGATCAAAGGAAAAGGAACCCTAAATTAAAAATAATCATGCCAAAATTATAGAAAAAAGAGGGAAGGGAAATGTGCCAACAAAATTGTGTAGAATAGTAGGTGAAGCATCAAGGGCACCTGAGAGGAGTTGAAGGATCAAGGGAAAAGGAACCCTAAACTAAAGAGAAGCATTCCCAATTTATAGAAAAAAAGGCAAGGAAAATGTGCCAACAAACAAATCCCTGGGAAAAGGCACTCTCTAATATATGGCTCACAAAATGGTTCCTAGAAAAACAAGAAAAGTAAACTCTCTATTTTAGAGGAAACACACACACATCTTGAAACAAGAGAAAAAAAACCCATGGAAGGGAGAAATCACATATAAGAAAAAATTTAAGTAAATCAAGTGTCAAAATGCCCAAAATGAGAAAAAAGAACATGGACCCCTTCAAGGAGTGAGCCCACCCAAAAAGACCAAGGCTAAGCCAAGGCAAGGGACCATCAATAAATTAATTTCATTCAATGGATATGGAAAACACATTAAAACAAATAGGGGCTTCCGCAGTGCAAGATATTTGATATTATTTTTGGGATTAACTGCGTAGTGTAAGTCATTAATATATGACCCATATTCATGAGTATTAGTCGCAATTGACCAATAATTCTCATGATTTGAATAGTCCACTTAGCACTCATTGCATCGGGTGATGCTCACAGGGGTGAAGAAATGAGATTGAAACCAACGAAATGAATCGCATAGCACCAATCATCACTTCCGGGGCTTGCACCTGGTAACCAGGACTTCCCAGGTGGTCACCCATCCCAGGACGCCTCTGGCTCAAGTGTGCTTAACTGTGGAGTTTTTCCCACAATCAAGCCCACTTAGCTTGCTACCCATTTGCAAAACCTTAGCAAGTATTGTGCCTTATGAACTACCCAGTTAGAGCTCCCTTAACTCTTATTTAAGCATATAGGGGCTTCCACAATAATTAAGGACAACAATATTGGTTTGTCCTGCATGGTGGGTTTGATGAAGGTCCCAAGTCAAAGTGGTACTCAATTGAATATTGTGTTAATAAGAGAAGGGATAACAAGAAACAACTACAATGGAGAAGTTCGATAATCTAAATTAGACAATGGATGTTTCCAAAAGAGACAAGAAAGGAAGGACATACCACTATGCAAGGTTGGAGATACCTCCAAATATCACCAAAAGGGTAGAATTTGTGTACTATAGTAAACTCCCACGATAGGAGCAACATACTACAAATAGTGAAGGCATCGTTAAGAACGTGTAAGATGATCATAAGATAAGCATACAAGTAAACAACAATTAAACCAAGCAACAAAAAGATTCTCGCGAGCAATCTAAATGTCAAAGACCAACAATAAGGAAAAGAAAATCATACAAATAGATAAATCTAAAGAAAGTAATCAATTAGGTATGCCACCAATGTTGAACTAACAAGCATATGATGGCAAAGAAAACAAATAGAAAAGATGAAATAATTTTGACTATCGATATGTTTAAAGTTGAAGTTGTCAAGTGCCTCCAAAATTTGTCCATGGTAGATTTAATAGAAGGGTTACATTATGGAAAAGGGACATACAATATGCATCAAAAGGAAAAAGGATGAGAGTTTCGACTGTGTTGTTAGTAACCCATTGAACAACCAAGGAGAGCACTAGAAACAAGATGACCATGAGAGTTCTTTGAAACCCATGCCACTGCGATAAGTCACGGGTTTCCTCACCTTCCACCATCCTGAAATAGAAAAGAGTGAATATATGTTGTACTAAACTCAAGTCCAAATCAAGGGAAATAAGTTCATCCATCAAGACATGCAATCATATCCTCAAGCAATTGTACACCAAGTAAAGCTTCATTGGTCCCAAAAGGTTCAACGGGAGGTCCTTAAAAGGGGTGTGCAATGATCTCATTATTTTAGTGATTGTGTGAGAGGAATACATAAGTAGTTCCTATGGGTGCAACCAAAGCAAGGGAAAGTCTTGAGGAAGGATTATGTGTTTGGCTATGTAAAGTTTTAAGTGAGCCTATGCATTGCAAGAGGTGTGGTGTAAAATCAACTCAAAGCATGGGTGAAAAGAAGGTTGGTTGACTACCACTCATGTCTATTTATCTAACTCTTGTTTCAAGAGGTTCTATTTCTCGCCTCATATGTCTTTTATATGCCATAGAGAAGAAAATAAATGGTGTATTTACCTGATTCCTCTCATTCAACCTTACTTAGACTATTTAAGCTAATGTATGGAAGTAAAAAAAAAAGGAAAGGTAGAGTGATTCTAGCACATTCCTGATCACAAAACAAAATACAAACAAAGTCAATTCCTTAACCCATTATAACTAGTGAGCTCAACAACTATTTGTTTCCTACAAGTTCATTGATTTCATTTTGCAAAACAAAAGTAATTTCCCCATGAAAACTAGCAAAGAAGAGAGGTCTCCTCCCAAAATGTGCTTTTGGAGGGCCATGGCAGGTGCACTATGAGATCCTATGTAAGAATATGTGTGGGAGCAACACACAATGAGGTCTCATGGGTGGGCATTGCGAGGGAATCTCAATGAAGGAGGCTACTATAGGTCATTTTCAAGAGTGTGTTGAGCTCTGTCAAGTTTCGAAGGAACCTACATCAAAGGTGTGCCATGAACTAAATAATACATTATCTAACTACCATTCATGATCCCAAGTATTTGACGTAACGCTAAGTATTAGTGTAAAAGGTCTAATTACTATTATTTTTTGCAAGATAGAGTATTTTCCTACAATGCACAAAATAATTGTTGTAAAACTATGATGTATGACCACATAAACCCACAAAAAAGATCAAATATGCAGAAGAAGTCTACAAAGGGTGCATGCATTAACTACAAAGGATAAGCATTTGCTATTAACTATAGAGTGCAATCGTGACACAACTAAAATAGCCATTAGCACAAATTAAATTTATGAGTTTAAAAATATGATGATCTCTATAAACTAATCAAACAAACAAGTTTTTAATGTAAAGAAGTCTACAACATGGATATAGTGGTAATATGTTAAGAAATCTACAACATGGTTATAATAGCAATATAGCATTTTATAGTTTGTTCTAGGAAAAAAGGAATGGAGAGGAGGGATTTGACAAAGGTAGAGTCATACCTCTCTAAGAATGGAGAATCCATATGCCTTCTTAATGTTTCCATGGCCCATTGTATATTTTTTCTCAATACCCGGTGATAGCCATTAGCACAAATTAAATTTACGAGTTTAAAAATCTGATGATCTCTATAAACTAATCCAACAAACAAATTTTTAAAGTAATTAACACAAATTCAATTTACGAGTTAAAAAATTTGATGATCTCTATAAAATAATCAAATGAACAAGTTTTTAAAGTAAATAATTCTACAACGTGGCTATAGTGGTAATATGTTAAGAAATCTACAACATGGTTATAATAGCAATATAGTGTTTATAGTTTGTTCTGGGAAAAAAGGAATGGAGAGGAGGGATTTGACAAAGGAAGAGTCTTAACTCTCTAAGCATGGAGAGTACATATGCCTTCTTAATGTTTCCTTGGCCCATTGTATATTTGTTCTCAATACCTAGTCACATTGGCATAAAACATAATTATTAAATTAAGGCAACCCTATCGATGCTCCAATCAGCGAATGTATAGTCTAATATAAATCTCACTAACAATACTGTGAAGCACACTAATTAGATTAGGTCATTTAAACAAAAAGGCAAAATGTGTGCATCCCCTACCTGCATGAGTTCAATGAGACATAGGATTGTACAACCACATAAGGAATGGAGAGGAGGGATTTGACAAAGGAAGAGTCATACCTCTCTAAGCATGGAGAGTCCACATATCTTGTTAATGTTGCCATGGTCCATTGTATATTTGTTCTCAATACCTGGTGACATTGGCAGAAAACAAAACTATTAAAGAAAGGAAACTCTATAGATGCTCCAATTAGCTAATGCAGGGTCTAATATAAATCTCATTAACAATAATGTGAAGCACACTAATTAGATTAGGTCATTTAAACAAAATGGAAAAATGTGTACTCACCTACCTACATGAGTTCAATGAGATGTAGGGTTGTACAACCACATAACACAAGCAAAGTCCACATAAAATAATATGAAAAGATTGATATAATATTCATTGTTTTTCTTTCTCCTCCATTCCATCTCATTTATTTAACTTGCAAACAAACCAAACCCAATCTCGGTCACATCACTTATATATAATTGTTATTATAAGCTAAAATTACATAACCTGCAAACAAACCAAACCCAATCTCAGTCACAGAACTTATATAGAATTATCGTTATAAGAGAAAATTACATAACCTGCAAACAAACCAAACCCGGTATTAGTCACAACACTTATATATAGTTTATTGTTAGAAGCTAAAATTACATGAATGAAAACTTGTCATACAAATAAATCTTACTAAAAACGTGTGTAGAGCATCCATCCATGAAACCGGGTGTAGAGCGTCCATCCATGAATTCCTTCACTTACACAAAAATATAACAAAAAATACAACTCACATAAGACATAAATGACCTTATTCAGATTAATTCATTTTGTAATTGAATAAAGTTGAAAGCCGGAATTTATAGTTTAAAAAGATGAATCAAATTCATTTTAATAAATGGTTGCCCAATCTCATATCCTAATAATTGGGATGGGGAATTGAGGTAGAAGTAATGGGTTGATGGGAAACAAAATAATTTAAAACTTTAAAAATGAAAAGAGAAATATCATATTTCTTCAAAGATCTATTTATAGAAAAATATCTTCTAAGGGTTTATTACCCAAACTTGGGTAATAAGCTTCGCCAAGATATTTGTTACTTCCACAAACTTGAATATTTAGTTTCTTACAGGCGAAGGCTAAGGGGAGGCTGGTTGTACCTACAATGAAAACACTTCTACAAGACTCACCTCATGTCACTTAACTCCACCACGACATCTCAATAATGGGTGGATAGGCATCAAAATAATTTAAAACTTGAAAAATGGAAAAGAGAAATATCATATTTCTTCAAAGATCTATTTATAGAAAAATATATTCTAAGGGTTTATTATCCAAACCTCAACAATAGGGTTCTGCCATGATCTCTATTACTTCCACAGAAGTGAACATACCGCCTAGAGGCGAAGGCTAAGGGAACGCTGGGTGTACCAACAATAAAAACGCGTCTACAAGCCTCACCTCAAGTCACTTAAATCCACCACGTCATCTCAACTCTGTAAACCACAGACCAACCAAACACTTTGACAAAAATATTAAGAGATATTTAAATTTTAAAAATCATCATATTATGTACAAGATGTCTTATGAAATAGGGACGTGTTCCAGGAACATTGAAGTACATACATCACAAAGATTAAAGATGGAGATGTACCTTTTGTGTCTTTATGATAAAATGGCTATACTGTCTTTGTAACATTCACTGCTACCAACATTTATTCTCTATAAAATCAAACCAACCATTCCAAATAAAACCCAGAATGCAACAAAACGCGGACGAAAGGACTAGGTAAGGAAACAAACAAATCTGATCATCGAAACATGTTTGATTTGGGTGGCCACCGACCCCTGTAATATGTATGAATGTTGGTCTTATCCAACTCTCTTGCTCTCCCATTACACTAATAACACACAACAAAACAAAGACACATCCCATTCATATGGCCAACACCACTAGAATTCATATTCATATTCATACATCTATCACATTCATGCAAGCACATCACATGTTCAAAGATAACAAAAGCATCGTACAGTGCAAATAAATACATGTTTATAGAGAGGGATATGTACCTTCTATGCTTTTCTGTAAAGGTGGCTACGCATTCAGGCTTCTTGTACCATTCACCGCTAATCTAAACATTCATTCAATAAAAACCCATAACGCACGAAACCCATCATTTCAATAAAACCCATATCATCTTGTACAATAAAACCCATCAATTCAAAAAAACACATAACACACAAAAATGCAAAGCATATGGAAATTAATCATATGAGGAAATTAATCATCGAAATCAAAATCCCATCCATCCCATCAATAATATCATACAAAATTTAATGAATCTAATGAGGACGTACCGAAACAAACGAATTTCATTACTCACCCCGTCGTTTAATCATCGAAACATGCACCTGCAAATGTATGAATGTTGGTTCTCTCTCCCCCATCACACTGCTAACACACAACAAGCCACCACAAAGAACTACACAACATAGATACCCACAGACATACAAACAAACACACAAAACATTCACATTCATAATCACACAAAACAAAAAATGACTAGGAGCGCTCCACACCACAACGTTACCACTACACTGCAGGAAAGGGAGAGCGCGGAAATGATAAGCAATGAAATGATGAACGTTTTATATTCATGATCGACCAAGATGTTACGGTTGGGTTGATTTTTCTTAGGCTGCACCCTCTCATTCCACTAGAAAATTTTCCGTTGAGAAAAAAAACCTAAACTACAAAATTTGCACTACTTTTTCTGTGACTTTAAGGTTCACTTCAAATTTTATTCTCAAAATTTATTTTAGGAGTTTCGGTCTTATGGTTTTTGTGGAGTCCGACCTTATTTTAGGAGTTCCTACTAAATTCATACATTTCATATTTTTGTTTTTATTTTTAATCAATGAAGATGATATTGACCTCTAACTGTTGAATACTCACTTTACTTAGTTGGCAAGGGCAATGATAACAACACAAAGCAAATGAATGTTTGGAGGCAACCTGAAACCGAATTTATGTTTTGTAATTTAATTAATTAATATTGTGTTAAATACTTGTGTTTTGTGGGTTTGTAATTTTTATTGATTTTTTTTTATAATTTCTCTCTATAAATATTGAGGTTTAGTAATGGGAACCATACAAATAGTGTAATTTAAATTTTAATAGAATTTAAAATCCTTATATAATCATAAAATTTAAAATCATTGTATGATGAATAAAGATATAATGATAATTTAAATTTAAATTTAAATAAAATTCAAAATCCTTATATAATGATAAAATTTAAAATCATGTATAATGAATAAAGATATAATGATAAATTTTAAGATAGGTGTATAATGAATAAAGAGTTTTTTTTTGACATTTTTCATTAATGTTTGATTAAATTGTAATTTTAAATAAATTATTATTATTTTTTTAGTTTAAATTTTTTATGTTTTGGTTTTTTTTTCGGGATATTATTCGTTTAATTTCATCCGAAATTCAACAAAAACATTGTTGGATATGCACATTTGAGTGGTTAAGTCTGTATAATCTGAGTGTTCGAAGGGATTTTCAGCATGTTGAATCCATTTATGCATTAAGAAATGCAATTGAAACAATAAAAAATTGCAATTTTTCCCAAATTTATATTGTCGGAATCCGACCAAAAATACCAAAACTTAGAACCTTTGGACAACCCATTTTTTTATTAATATAAAAAATAAAAATGAAAAATGAAAAAATGTTTAAATTAAAAATTAATTAAAGTATGTAGATTTTCACATAGTCTTATAATGTTGTAAGTAATTCCTTACAATGTTTATTTCCATAATTACAAACAACATTCAAAATTAATGTTAGATTAAATTATAATTTTAAAAGAAATATTATTATTTT
>ML804732.1:13574-31446 GCA_009831015.1 Picea engelmannii
CTTGGAGAATGCCCTACTTGGGAGGAGGAGCGTTGTGCATCTTAAAGGAAGTCATCAGGCCCTAGATAGCATGTGATAGCTTAGATTCTTGTTTGGAGGCTTGGAGTTGGCTCAAGGATGCCTAGGCTGCGACAATGTTCTTGCAAGGAGTAGCTAACCCAACGAAGTACATGGCTTAGGAAGATCGATGGAGTTCGTGGAGGCTTGGTGAAGAAGATGTGTGGACATACCTTATGTAGCTACATCATCTTGGAGACCTTATTGTGTATGACATCACCTTGGAGCATGACACATGTACTTTGGAGTGGAGAGCTTCACTTGCGTTGGCCTACAAGTGCTCATTGTAAAGAGTCACTTTAGGAAGGAGAGAGTCCTTCTCACTGATACTTCAATCACTCATCTTGTATTCACTCTTGTGTTGAGATCTGACATAGAGAAGACTATGCATTAGTCTTATCTCTCTCTCTTGGTCTTCATTTGTGCTTGATCTCTCTTTCACTTGGTCTTTGTTTCTATCTAATATCTCTCTCTTGGAGTCACTAGGGTTTTTTAGTCTTCTTGGAGTATCTTGGGAGTCTAAAGTTAGGGTTTATCCCTTTGATGTTTGATATTAGGGTATATTTGGTGTAGAAGAAGAAGAGAAGAGGGTGGCTTGCCTTGGAGGACTTTTTGGAGTGATTCTTGCATGTTGTAGCTCCTTGGTTGAGCTAGGGTTTTCATTGTTTTCCCTAGCTAGGGTTTTGGAAAGCTATTAGGTTTTTACTAGCCTTAAGAGAGGGCTATGGTATGTACTTGAACTTCATCTTGAGCATATTAATGCAGTTTTTAGCTGTTCAAATCTTGTACAATTTCCAGATTTGATTTTTGCCATATATGTTCTTCATGTATTGTTATTTACAGCTATATATGTCTTGATGATTTGACATAATAAAAGAACAATTTGTCGAGTGATTTGATATCATCGTTGAAGACTCTAAGGGTTGTTTTGCTGCTTCTATATCTGTTGTCTTACTACTATTATAACTGTTGTAAAAGTGAATTTTCAGATCTGGTTTATGTGGGATAAGTTGCCCTAGAGGGCTAAAACTTTATCTAGATAGTTTGGTATATTTTCTCCTTGGATTTCCTAGAAGATTGAGTTGTTAGAAAGTGAAACATTGTACTTCTGTTGATGTTTTATACTCTATTTCATAACAGCCCTAAGGATGGAAATTCATAGGGTTAAGATCTGAGAAACCTCGAGTCAAGAGGTGAAGTTTTTTTGTTTTGCATTAAAACTCAATTCGGGGAAATTTCAACAATAATTAAGTCCACAAGCAACCTCCAAAGGAGTCTACATACCCATATCAAACAATTGAATCCTCATGTCCCTATATCCCCATGTCATGTGACTTAGGTTACCACCTTTGGAGTTCAACATTATTTGATTGATTGTATTGTGTTTAAGTATAATACCTTTCAATGGGTTAGCACCTTTCAATATCAACATCATTATTAAGAATATATTGGTTGCACTTGGGTATAATACATTTCAATGGGTTACCACCTTCAAGGGTAAGCAGCGCTGATTAGTTTCCAATTTTATTTATAATTATATGCGTTGATGGGCATCTTGAGTGTATGGAGCCATGGATTAGTGAACAAATGCCATGCGCATTTTGATAGTGTGGAAAGCAATAAACATGAGTGGCACCACCCATGTGCACTTTAATTGCATGAGAGGTTTCTTGATGGGTATGGTTCATCCCCTCAATCAAGGTTCCCAATATGATGGATGATCACCCATTACCCAATCTGTGAGGAGGTTGGATTACATGCTAACAGATTTGTTTTCCGATAAATGTAAATGTATATGAAGTTGTGGTTGCAACATGTGAGGTGGCCACTTTGAAAGCATTGGTACCAACCTGTGACATCTCAAACAATTCACTATACTAATGGATGATTCAATATCCCATAAAACAAACAAACCGACACATAAATGTCATCTCTACTTCAAAACTTTCATAAATGTGTGTCCCACTAAAAATTCCAAGCCAAAAGTTTAATGGTATGGGGTTCCTTTTGATTGTGCTACCTGTTATGAACATAATTATAATTAATTATAATACATATGTTATGAACATAATTATAATTAATCGTAATACATAATTATAATTAATTAATACATAATAATAATAATTTAATAAAATTAATAAAAGACCAAGAGGCACGTACCTCTTCACCTCGTGACCAGTCAATGCTATAAGTAAACAGTCATGAGGCTAATTGTACATCGTCATATTCATATCATTTATCATTCATTACAAATTCAAGTATGTTGTCTATCAATTGAACAGAGTTGTTACAGTGGTATCAAAGACTAATCCTCGGCAATTGTGGGTATCTACACCAGCCGCTGATTTGTTGTTTTTCATACAGCCCACTTCTTCCTGTTCCATACTACTGCTATTATTCTGCTACTATCCGCCACCATCTGTACTGGAAATTTATTTGTTGTACCCGTATATTCCGTACCTGTTCCATACATTCTGCAGATTATGTCATATGTATGTCCATTGCCATCTGTACTGCCATTGTTGTCAGTAACTGTCTCCTTCTGTACTTTCCACTGTCACCATACCTATTCCGTACTCCTGTCAAATCTCAGTCGCATCGGTACAACCCCACGTTCGTACAACTTCACAGCTTCTCTACGTCATATTCCTCGATTCATACACCGTACCCTTTCTGCAAATCGTGTTTTTTTAAATCACTCGTGACCTTTCATAAAGTCACGCCCTCTAAATCATTTTATTTTTTTTAATTATTAAGTTGACTAAACTCCAAAAGAGGCAACTTACTAATTAATTAAATAAAATAACCTTATATACATAGTGTATAAAGTGAAGTTATATATATAAGAAGATTCCAAGAAGTCAAAGGAAGACCATTGAACAGTTGAAGAACACCCCGGGAGAGAAGTCAGCCCACAGGAAAAGAATAAAGTGGAAATAGAATTTCCAGGAAGAGAAGTCAACCCACAGGAAAATGATAAAGTGAAAATAGAATTCTAGGAAGAGAAGTCGGCCCCAGCTAAAGTGACTTGAAGACTATAAATAAAGTGACGCCTTGCTCATTTGATCACTCACTCACACAACTATCTCACTCGGGAAGAAGGCGCAAGTCTCGGGCAAGAAGAAGACGTGGCTATTGCAACAACTGGGGTTTCTTGGTGGTTCTTGGTGATTTCTCTTATGCACTATCTCTAGTAGAGTTGTGCTAGTATTGTGTGGTGCCTCAGCAACCCTCGCTAGGGTTTGACAAAGAGAAGAGATAAGTTCTTGTATCAGGGTTTCTTCATTATTAGTTTTGCTTTTGTGAATAGAGCTTGTTCATGGTTGTATTGTATTATCAGAAGCGTTCTCTCTAAAAAAAGTTGGTTGGGTTTTTCCCCAGGTTTGGGGTTTTCCCAGGATAAATCTTTGTCTTCTTGTGCTTGTTTATCCTACTTATATTTTCAGTATATGGTTGTTGAATGTAAAAGAAGATCTAAATACTCTAGTAAATCTATTGCTCTGAAAATTTCAGAAAATCTAACATGGTATCAGACTTGGTTACCTTCAGAATAGTCTAATCATTGGAAGGAAGATCGTACTTTGGGATTCACCGCTGCACATACAATTTGTCGCTGCACAGTTTTCTCTTGTCAAGCTCGTTGAGCACTTATTTCAAAGTCACTGGGACTAACTCCACCACAAAGAAACTCGCCTAACACTAGCACATATCTTGAAACCCTAGCGTTGACTTTTTAAGAAGGTTGAAATTTTGGGCCTAGGGTTTCCACCAACGAAAATGATTACCAGTATGAGAGTTGAAGTAGGTTGGATGGAGCAGACAAGTTCTGATCATGGAAGCATAGAGTACTTCTCATTCTAGAAGAGAATGAGCTCTCGGATCATGTCAAGCTAGTTCTCCCAGAACCAGAAGAAGAAGACGCTAAGGCAAAGTACAAGAAGATTGAGATAAAGGCCAAGAGGATCTTGACAGATTCAATCAAGGATCACTTGATTCCCAATGTATCAGAATTGAAGACACCAAAGGAAATGTTTGATGCCTTAACAAGACTATATGAAAGCAAGAATACAAGCAAGAAGCTAACCCTAAGGCATCAACTCATAAACATGATGATGAACAAATCAGATACAATTTCTACCTACTTCATGAGGATTTCTCAGATCAAGGATCAGCTAGCAACGATTGGAGATTCAGTGGATGATGCAGAGCTTGTAACTACAACTCTTAATGGCTTTCCTTCTTCTTGGGGCGCATTTGTTCAAGGAATTTGTGCAAGAAGGAAATTACCCAAATTTGACAAGCTATGGACAAATTGTACCCAAGAAGAATCAAGATTGATATCCAAGTCACGGAAGACCAATGATGAAGAGAATCAAGCTCTTGTAGCTCATGTGAAGAAAAGGAAAGAAAGAAGAAACACCAGTCCAAAGAAAAATAAAAGATCAATTCCAGATCACAAGAAGGATGTATCTAAGATTAGATGTTTCAACTGTCAAAAGTTGGGACACTTTGCTTATCAATGTCCTCAAGGGAAAGGAAAGAGAAAACATCATGCACATGCAACGGATATGGAGTCCATATCTCAAAAGAAGACATAGGAATCAAAAGATGAAGAGTATGTCTTTGTCTCAACCCTCACAAGTACCATCCCTCCAGGAAGTGATATTTGGTTGGTGGACAGTGGTGCTTCCAAGCACATGATCGAGTTCCAAAGTTCTCTTACAAAATTGAAAGAAAAGAGTTCATCCCTTTAGGTGGAACTTGGGGATGATTCCATGCATGCAGTAAAAGGAGTAGGAGAAGCCTCCTACTAGCTTGATTCAGGTAACTCTATTTCAATAAAGGATGTATTGTTTGTAAATTTTTTAAAGAATAATCTTCTTTCTATCTCTGATTTAGAAGATCGAGGCTTCAGAGTAGCTTTTGTTGATGGCAAAGTCCCTCTATGGCCTAAGGGTTCAAGTATAGATTCAACTACTGTAATTTGTGTCTGAGAGGGAGGATTGTATAAATTGAAAGGACACCCAAAAGAAGCTCTTGTACACAACAGTATTAGCTCTAATGAGCTATGGCACCAAAGACTTGCTCACATCAACTACAGAGTCTTACCAGTTTTAAGCAAGATGGTTACAGGTCTACCAGATATGCAGGTAAAGCACGGTGGAGTATGCAAAGGAGGCGCACTTGGCAAGAATGCCAAGGGAAGTTTTCCAAGCAGTGACAATAGATCCAAGGGGATCATGGACATCATATATTAAATGTATGCGGACAAATGAGGGTACCATATCTATGATTTCTCACGTAAAACATGGATTTATTTCTTGAAAGCAGAAGATGAAGTATTCAATAAGTTTCAAGAATCCAAGGCTTTAGTAGAAAATCTCTCTGGAAGAAAGATTAAAGTTTTGAGGTCAGATAATGGAGGTGAATACACCTCAAATGAGTTCAAATATTTTTGCAGTGAAGCAAGGATTAAGAGGGAGCTGACAACTCCCTACAACCCCTAGCAGAATGGGGTTGCAGAGAAAAAGAACAGATCAATTGTAGAAGCAGCTAAAGCGATGATCCATGACCAAAACTTACCCATGCATATATTGGAAGAAGCATCCAGTACAGTTGTATATGTCCAAAACATAAGTCCTCGCAAGATATTACGGAACAAGACACCAAAAGAAGTATTCACCAGAAAGAAACCAGAAGTCAACCACTTGAGGATATTTGGCTACCCAATGTACATACATGTTCCCGGGGAAAAGAGAATGAAGCGAGAGCCTTTAGGAAAGAAGGGCACCTTCGTTGATACAGTGAGACTTCGAAGGCCTATAGAATATACATCCCCGAACAGAGACAGATTGAGATTAGCAGGGATGTCACCTTTGATGAAGAAGCAACCTTCAGGAAATCTAGAGAGTCTCACATGGATGAGGACAGAGAGGAGCAAGAGGCTCCAAGGGATGCAGTAATGATTGACTCTCACTCCAGAAGAACATATTCCAAAAGATCAGAATGAGACAGTAGAGCCAGAGAGACCTGTAGATCCACCTAGAGAAGTTACAGTTACCAAGAAGAGACCACCATGGCTCCAGAAGACTTTGCAGGAGGCAGAAAAACATGCAACTCGCAGTGGCTATTTCAGAGAGAGCAAGATGGAAGAAACCACACAACATTGCCAACTATGTGGTGTTGATGAGTAAGATCATTGATTCAAAACCTTCCACTTATGAGGAAGATGCAAAGGAACAAGTGTGGAAGGATTCCATGATGGAAGAATACCAATTCATCATGAAGAATGATGTGTGGGAAGTGGTTCAGAGACCAGAAGGGAAGTCACTGGTGACGTCCAAATGGATCTACAAGATCAAGCATGTTGCAAATGGAAGCATAGAGAAGTACAAAGCTATATTTGTGGCTAGAGGATTCTCCCAGAAAGAGGGAGAAGATTATGACGAGACATTTTCTCTAGTAGCAAGGTACACTTCCATTAGAACTATTATTTCTATTGCTTTCGTTATGGGATGGAAATTACACCAGATGGATGTCAAGACTGCTTTCTTGAATGGTGTAACTAAAGAAGTGTACATAGAGAAACCACAAGGTTTTGTGATCCATGGGAAGGAGGCCCATGTTTGTAAATTGAAGAAAGCTCTATACTGGCTTAAGCAGGCACCCAGGGCATGGTATGCCAGAATAGAAAGTTATCTGATGAGCTTGTGGTTTACCAAAAGTGATGCAGATACCAACCTTTACTACAAGATTGAAGATGGTTTCCCGTTGATATTGGTATTATATGTGGATGACTTGTTTCTTATAGGGGATGAGAAGCTCATAGATGGGTGCAAGAGGGAACTCACTTCAGAGTTCGAAATGAAGGATCTGGATTTGATGCACTATTTCTTGGGATTAGAGGTGTGGCAGAGACCAGATGAAATCTTCCTTAGTCAAGGAAAGTATACAGTTGAGATCCTGTAAAGATTCAAGATGAAGGACTGCAAGTCCATGGCCACACCTATGGTTGCGAATCTGAATCTCTTGAGTGATTCTTCTTCAGATTTGGTTGATCCCACGATGTACAAACAATTGATCAGATCCTTGATGTACTTGGTTGACACCATGCCGGATGTATGCTTTGCAGTGAACACATTGAGTCAGTACATGGTTGAGGCCAGACATGTACATTTAGTAGCAACAAAGCATGTGTTGAGCTACCTGCATGGTACAGTTAGATATGGAGTCAGATATGTCTCGGATGGTAAAGTAAAGTTGCAAGGTTATACAGACTCTGACTGGGCGGGGAGTGCAGTGGACAGGAAAAGCACATCAGGATGTTGCTTCAGTTTGGGATCAAGTATGATCTCATGGTTGAGCAGAAAGCAGACGTCAGTGGCACCCAGTACAACAGACGAAGAATATATAGCAGCCAGTGTTGCAAGTCGTGAAGCTGTGTGGCTTCGGAAGTTAATTGCAGGGTTATTTGATCTAGAGTTGGAGCCAACTTTGATATATTGTGATAATCAAAGTTGTCTAAAGATTTCAAAGAATCTAGTCTTTCATGACAAGTCAAAGCATATAGAGATCAAATACCATTTCATCTGAGACGTGTTGAGTTTTGTACCTTGGGAGGTGTTCCCCATGTGCCCTTACTCTCCTTAGCACAATGTGGGATGGACATTACACTTTGTACCTTGTACTTTTGTCTAATTTCACTTTGACTTTAAGTCAAAAGTGAAATTTAGTCATTTTTGGCCTAAAATGACTATTAATTCAAAAAGGGGGTGAATTAGAGACATAAAGTTGACTTAGGAAACTTAACCCAAAGTGGGTTATTGATTTAGATATTTTTGGGAAGATCTCAACCATCGATTAGATGGGAGATGAGATGATCTCCACCATTCATATCTTAGGTTTCCTTATGGATGTCTAAGAGGGGCACAAAGGGTGAAGGAGAGGTTCATTCTTCTTTTGTTCATTGTGAGAGGAGCACTTGGAGGATGAGCTTGAGGTTTGTTGCATGAGGATGCTTGAACTTGGGTGCTAGCTTTCATGGAGGGAGGCTTGCATCATCTAGCCTTGTTTATTTAGTGGAGAGGTTTCACTTCTGAGGAGGGCACATTCCCAGATTGGAGCACATCAGTTGTGGGAGGACTTCTAGCCATCAGATTGCAGTGAGATCAGTTGCAGAGTGAGGGCATCCAGCAGAGCTTCATTCCTGTGGAGGGATCTTCATATTTGAGCTCACAGTTAGCTTCTGGAGCAGTTTTAGTGGTTTTTCTAAATTGTATGTGGGGCGCACCTTCCTGGGGCGCACTTGGAGACTTTGGGCTTGTATATCAGCTCAGATCGAGCTGTTATTGTATCAGGTTCCATTATATATTGTACTTGTTGTATTCCACCTTATTGGCCCTTGGGTATGGAATCAAGCAAAGATCAAGGAAAAAGAGGTAAAATGCGGACTTCGCGGGCGACACAGTGACTGTTACTGGGTCGAAGTAAAAAAAAGAGCAGAAAAGGAGCGAAGCCCAAGGAAGCTAGCCGTTGGATGAGGAGATCAGGGATGACAGATAAGCAAGGTATATGGATCAAGGACAACTCAGATAGCGGGAAAAGCCACCATTAGCACCGAGCAGGAAGAAAGGAGAGACAGGTTGGCGAAGCTCGGGAAAAAAGGGTCAAGTTGACCTAGAGTTTGTATATCGAGGGTTTTGACACCTAGGTCTCAACCTAAGGCTGTCGGTGAGGGACTATATTGTATAAATAGAGGTCGAGAGGACCTGGGTCGGGTCGGTACTGTTGTTGAGCATTGTTATTTGATTGTTGTTCATTGAGAGAATACTGTATTGTGAGTGAGGGAAGTGCTAAGAGTAAGAGCCTTCTGGCATTGTAAGATCTTCAGTTGGGTGCGAAGATCAAGTCCTGCACCTGGGTGCACAGGAGAGGGAGAGAAAGAGAGAAGAAGAAGAAGATCTGCTAGCAGAGACCGCATACAAGAACTGTAAGCTTTATCTTAATATATCATAAGCACAGTTCTATGGACGTAGCCCTAGGGAGAGGGTGAACCACATATATCTAGTGTTATGTGTGTGTGATTGATGCTTTATTTTTGTCTTTGATATATTGTTATTGCATTATTGGATGAGATCATATCTATAGAATGTGGAGTAGATTTTAGTGATAAGTGAGCTAGGTATACTGCGTTGTATTATGTTAAGACCCACTTGATATTCCCTTGGTTGTAGACATCTAAGTCCTGCAACCCTCACATAGCTACTTCGGGTGAGACTGCATTTGCTTCGCAGGTGTTGCCAAAAGGGCCAATGGTTAGGGCTTGTTGGTGCGCTCTTGGAGTGAACCTTGGGTCTGCCCCTGTGCCAACAAATGGTTTCGTTGCCGGGACATGAATCTTCGTGAGGGAATGTCAAGGTGGTTCCCATCGAAGACAGAGATTCGAAAGTGGATAGAAGATCAAGAGAGAGACTTCGTTGAAGCTCAAAACAAGAACCCTAAGCTGAATACTGAAGATTGGCTACAAAGATAAATTTTCACCGACATCCACGAGATCTTCTTTGGAGGAATCCATCAGGAGTTGTTTGAGTGGTTGGCTAGGTTAGCTGATACCCGGTTCGAGATTAGATCTAGACCCCCTTTGGTTTGGATGCCGACGTTGATCCGAAAGGTTAAAAGACTTGACAACGTTGTATCCAGAGCAGTAGAGCATTGGTTTGATAGTACCATTGGAGGGTATATCACCGAATTTGTTGTTGACAAAGTAGAATCATATAGCCAAGCCGAGAGACACTTTTTCAAAGGACCCAGAGGGAAATTTTTGCATTTTCTAAAGTTAAGAATCAAGATGCTCTTGCATGAAAACCACATCTTGAAGATACAACAGACTGGCTGGATCTGAAAAGGCTGATGTTCAGGAATTCAAAGAGCGACAACGACACAGAGGCGGGACATACGCACAGTGGAAGAGCATTTCGAGGGGTTCACCTTGAGAACCTCTTTAAGAAAAACTACGGAGAAGAAGGTTTCTACAGTGCGGAAGAGGCAAATCTATCAGACGAAGAACGTCCAGAACCCTCTAGGCCAGAGGAAGGAGCAACTGAAGAACCTCGCCAGGACGAGCCCGAAAACTCAGGAACTGCGCGGACTGCTGAAGTAAGTATCATTAACCCTCTTGTTGTTTCAACAACACTAGGCAATTAGAGTCATCAGAGTCCTCAGAGTGTTACTACTAGCAGTTCAACATCTACTCAGACAGGAAACCCAGGTAGCTCTATAGCGGATGAGATGAGGTTCCCTATCTTTAGAGGGGATGGATCTGAAGACCCAGATCAACACTGGTTCCTGTGTGAAGCTGTGTGGAATATTAAGAATGTCACTGATGAGGCCGTTCAAAGAACCCAGTTCAACACTACTCTTAGAGATCACGCACTGAGCTGGTACATGAAGCTTGTCCAAGGACTTGCACAGCCCCAACCATTGAATGAGATCAAAAACGCGTTGATTGCAAAATACAAGAAACCCAAATCGGAGTCACAATGTATTACAGAGCTGAAGGAGATCAAACAGAAGATTGTTGAACCTGTCTGGGAATTCGATCAGAGATTCAAGACCTTAATAGGCCGATTAACTTTTAAGATCCCAGATGAACAGAACAAAGAATGGTTCATTGTTGCGTTGTTACCACACATCAGAGTTCCTCTGATGCAACAGAAAATTGCTTTGTAGTCCGAGGCGCTGAAGATCGCCATGAAGCTTGAATCAGCTCCTATGGGAGAATCCAGCTCAGGTATGAGCCAGATCTTGAGCCAACTGACCAGTTTGTCTTTACAGGTCGAAGACATAAAGAAGGATAAGGGAAAGGACAAAAGAGAAGACATCTGGTGTGTCAGATGCAGATCAGAGGGCCATGATAAGGAACATTGCCCTATATTTCATGAATATTTGGCCTCAGGAGCTCCGAGCCCCTTGAAGCAAGTCATGTTGCCCTGGTGCAAAGTATGCAGAAACCGACATCACCCTGGTGAGTGCTATTACATGCATAAGTATGTTCAGACACCTGCCAACCTATATTGCACCTTCTGTAAGTCAGTAGGGCATGATGATAGAGATTGTAGAGCCTTTGACCTTATGCATGAAAGATCAAGAGACATATACAAGATCCAAGGCGAAGTGCATCAAGAAGGAAACACTACGCAGTACAACTCCCCGGGAAGAGGAAACTTCAATCCTCGCGGTGGATACAGAGGAGGAGGAGGAGGAGGAGGAATGGACCGAGGCCAAGGACAGATAATTTGTTAAAACTGCGCGCAGCTGGGACATTTAGCAAGGGATTGTCAGAACCCTTGTACTACTTGCAGTTATAGCAACTCTTTTGAGCATGTTATAGAAGATTGCCCTATGCTGCTGGCTAAGCTTCAAGAAAGATGAGTACCTCAGCAGAACCCACAAGTGCAGTTGATATATGTTGAACCTTGCGGAGAAGACCCGAGAGTCATTGTTATTACTCGAGGAGGCGTTGTTACAGGAGAAGATAGAGTGACCCAGGGAAAGACTACATAAGACTTAGGAGTCAGAAAAGCTGTGGAGAAGACTCAAAATTTTGATGCCAAGAAAGAAAGACGAACATTTGAAGATGCAAGGAAAGAATTCAGAAGAGATCAAGGCTCATCATCAAGAACATGGCCAGAAGTAAGAGAATATGGAATGCCATCGGTATTCAATCAGTCTGCTTCACCGAAAAAGGGAAAAGAGGTAAGCAAGCTCATGGAATTTCTATATACTTGTATTAAGCTAATCCAGGATGAAAACACTGTAAGGGAACTTCAGAATTTAATCAAGTAATATGAGCTAGGAAAGATAGGCCCCTTGTTGAATAGGGCAGTGCACCGAATTGGGAAAAGGAGGACAAATAAAGAATTACACTTGAATGTTCAGATAGGAGAGTATGACATAGACTATGTGGTCCTCGACTTAGGGTCAGAGGTTAATGTCATGACAAAGAAAACTTGGGCGCTGATGGGAAAACCGAAGTTAGTCTATTCCCCTATAAGGCTTAGGATGGCTAATCCGCAAGCTGTTAGCCCATTTGGACGATTGGAGCATGTCCCTATGGACATCGACGGAGTGAGGACCTTTGCGGATTTTGAGGTCATTGAAATTGTTGATGACAGCTGCCCTTACCCGATGATGTTAGGAATTGATTGGGCCTTCAACAACTCTATTGTTGTTGATTTGAAGAAGAGACGTATGACATTTGAAAGAGACGGCCTAAGGATCATTCCACCTTTAGATCCAGATGAAGGTCAGAGATACACAGAACCCATCAGAGAAGAAGACCACGCATATGAATTGAAAAATATCTACAAAATGACAGCCAGACAATAGGATTACATTCACCCTACGGCTGATGGGAATCTCAGCTGGCGAAGTGACAGTGTATGCTCATCAGACTCAGAAGAAGCACTGGAAAATTGGCAAAATCAGATGTATGAAGTATCCACAAGAAGGTGTGCCAGGCTGACCAGAGAATTTCGCTGGATTGGTACAACAGTGAGCAACTTACCCACCTTTGATGATTTGAATCCATTAGAGACCTTCTTGTTGGACTTTGAAGCAAGTGTACCAACGCAACAAAGACTGTTGGCAATGGATGAGGCCCTAAAAGCTACACCAGCAAGATGGTGGGGGACGCACAAAAGCAATATTACAAACTGGGTACAATGTCGAACCTTGATGACAACGCGGTTCTCGGCCCAAGTAGAAAGCTGCGAAGTAAGGTATACCGGTCGAAGTTGCCCAAAGGACCATGTGCGAAGCTGTGAAGAAGCCTGGAGTGATATTCCACAAGAGCAATGGGTGCACAAATTCATCAACACACTAGACACCACACCTATCAACTGGTACCTTCAAGCGGAGCTGCGCCTTGTCTCTGCAGATTGGGAAGGTATGATTTAGAATTTTATCACCACCTTTCTATTTGAGAGTGAATACCCTTCAGTGGACCAAGCATTACAGATTGTGAGTCATAAATTATTCGAAGAGGCAGCTAGCCCCCCTATGGAATAAGAAGAGGACGAATGGACTGCGCCTCTCCAGAAACTGAAGGGTTGTTACAACATTAATGCAGATGATGATGATGATCCAAGGCAGGTCAACATCGCTGAGACAGAAGGCCAAAGAGATGTGAAAGGACCAGGAGTTGAGCTACCATTTATTCGTCAGCCAATCAAGATCAAAAAGGTCAATATTGGAACAGAGGAGACATCGAAGCTTGCCAATGTCAGAGATTATTGGGATGTTGCTACCATTGACAAGATTACAAAGCTATTGCATGAATATCAGGGCTTGTTTCCAACCAAGTTCACTGATATGAAGGGAATCAAAGGACCTGTGGGAGAGATGAGGATACCTTTGAAACCATATGCGAAGCCAGTCAAGCAAAGAGCCTATAGATTGAACCCGAAATACAAGGAAAAAGTGAATATTGAGCTCGACAGAATGCTAGAAGCAGGGATTATTGAACATGTTGAAGAATCAAAGTGGATCAGCCCTATGGTGGTACAAGACAAGAAGACAGGCGAAATCAGTATATGTGTAGACCTCAGGAAACTAAATGATGCCTGTCTACATGACCCTTTCCCTACACCATTCACTGATGAAGTACTAGACAACGTAGGAGGCCAGGAGGTATATTCTTTTACAGCTGGATTTTCAGGATACCATCAGATCTGGATTGCCAAGGAGGACCGCCACAAGACCATGTTTGCCACAGAATGGGGATCTTACCAATATACAGTGATGCCATTTGGACTAAAGAATGCCCCAGCCATCTTCTCCAGGGTGGTGGTTGAAGCATTTAAAGAACTTTTGCATAAATTTTTAGAAGCATATTTTGATGACTGGACTGTGTTTAGTTTGTTGAAAAACCATATTGAATGCCTAAGACTAATGTTGGATAAGTGCAAGCAGTGTCAAATTGCTTTGAATCTGAAGAAGTGCATCTTCTTCTCACCATTTGGAGTGTTGTTAGGGCATATTGTGTGTAAGCAGGGACTGCTGGTAGATCCCTCTAAAATTTCTATTATTGTTGACTTGCCACCTCCAACTTCAGTTAAACAACTGCGCACTGCGCTAGGACACACTGGCTATTACAAGAAATTCATTAAAGGCTATGACCAAATTACAACACCGATGGAGAAGTTGTTGAAGAAGGACTGCCAGTTTGGTTGGATAGATGAATGCCAGCAGAGCTTTGACACGTTGAAACAGAGGATGGTCACTGCGCCCATTTTGGTCTTTCCAGATTGGAGCAAAGAATTTCATGTGCATGTCGATGCGTCGTCCATTGCCTTAGGAGTTGTGTTAGCACAGTCGAGAATAGGAGACATCGATCACTCGTTAGCCTTCGCTAGCAGGAAGTTATCCACAACAAAAATTAACTACACCACCATAGAGAGAGAAGGATTGGCCATGGTGTATGCGCTACAAAAATTCTGCCACTACTTATTGGGAGGACACTTTAAAATGTTCACAGATCACTCCGTGCTGAAGTACCTCGTCAACAAGCCAGTGTTGGGGGGGCGAATATGCAGATGGCTTCTGTTGTTTCAAGAATATGATTTTGAGATCATAGTTAAGCCAGGAAGAATGAACAAGGGCCCTGACCACTTGTCGAGGTTGGAACATGGAGAAGAACCCACCAATTTGGAGGATACACTGTCGGATGCACAGTTGCTCGCCATCAGAAAGATCGATGACCATTTCCCAGAAATAGTCCAGTTCCTGTTAACATGAATGGCACCTAGTGAGTATACAATTCCCCGGAAGAAACAGCTAGTCGTGTGTGTTGCAGACTTTTCACTGATAGCGGGTCAGCTATACAAGATGGGACCTGATGAGATACTAAGAAGATGTGTTATGGAGGCAGAACACCCACTGATCCTCGCAGAAGCTCATGAAGGTATCGTAGGAGGACATTATGCAGGGAAAGCAACTGTGCAGAAGGTTTTGCGAGCTGGCCTTTGGTGGCCTACCTTACACAGAGATGCTAAAGATTATGCTAGAGCATGCGATGTGTGCCAGAGAGTTGGGAGACCATCTAGAAGAGATGAAATGCTATTAGCTCCACAGATGACTCTACAAGCATTCGAAAAATGGGCCATTGACTTCGTGGGACCCATCAACCCACTAGGGAAGCGCACAAGAGCAAGGTATATCATTACTGCGACTAAATACTTAACCAGATGGGCCGAAGCCAGAGCAGTCAAGGATTGTAGTGTAGCTACAGCTGCGCGATTTATATTTGATGACATAGTAACCAGGTTTGGATGCCCCAAGATCCTTATGAGTGACCAAGGCACACACTTCATCAATTAGACAGTCAAAGCATTGACTGAGGAGTTTACCATTTACCATCAGAAGAGCACACCTTATCATCCTCGGGCAAATGGAACAGTCGAAGTATTCAACAAGATCTTGGAGACAACACTGACGAAGATTTGTAATGTGAACATAGATGACTGGGATTTAAGAGTACATGCAGTACTTTGGGCCTAGAGAACCACTTGCAAGAAACTGACCATGTAGACCCCTTTTAAGCTAGTCTACGGTCTCGAACTTGTTGTCCCAATGGAATACCTGGTGCCAAGCTTAAGAATTGTTGCCTTTACAGATATGGACGACACTGGAGCTGTTCAAGAGAGGCTTGCACAGTTGGTTGAACTGGAAGAAGATAGATTTGTTGCAGGATTTCATCAGCAGGTTCAGAAGGACAGAGAGAAGGCCTACCATGACAGGCACATCAAGAAGAAGGCATTCAAGCAAAGTGACTCAGTACTGGTGTATGACAGTAAGTTTATAAAACACCCAGGGAAGTTCAGAACGCATTCGCTGGGACCATATGAGATCGCCTATGTTACAGAAGGAGGAGTTGAGCAGCTAAAGACGCTGAACGAAGAGTAGAAGGAAGGGTTGGTAAATGGGAGTCGACTGAAGTTGTACTATGACAACCAGCTGCCTCGCAGTTCTCAGTAAAAACAAGAGGAAAAGGGTCTAGGTATTAGGTGCAACTGAAACTGGGTACCAGACACAGAAAAGACAGTCTGCACAGGGATGAAGAGGAGGCATAAAGTAGAAAGCAAAGACTGCACTGCGCAGTCCAAAACCGAAGTAAAACAGAAGGATTAGATCTAAAGTGCCTCGGGACGAGTCACATGTGAGTGTTGGGGCCCTATTGACCCTTGGGTATGGAATCAAGCGAAGATCAAGGAAGAAGAGGTAAAATGCGAACTTCGCGGGAGACACAGTGACTGTTACTGGGTCGAAGTAAGAAAAAGAGCAGAAAAGGAGCGAAGCCCAAGGAAGCTAGCCGTTGGATGAGGAGATCAGGGATGACAGATAAGCAAGGTATATGGATCAAGGACAACTCAGATAGCGGGAAAAGCCATCGTTAGCATTGAGTGGGAAGAAAGGAGAGACAGGCTGGCGAAGCCCGAGAAAAAAGGGTCAAGTTGACCTAGGGTTTTAGACACCTAGGGCTTGTATATCTAGGGTTTTGACACCTAGGTCTCGTCCTAAGGCTGTCGGTGAGGGACTATATTGTATAAATAGAGCTCGAGAGGACCTGGGTCAGGTCGATACTGTTGTTGAGCATTGTTATTTGATTGTTGTTCATTGAGAAAACACTGTATTGTGAGTGAGGGAAGTGCTGAGAGTAAGAGCCTTCTGGCATTGTAAGATCTTCAGCTGGGTGCGAAGATCAAGTCCTGCAACTAGGTGCGCAGGAGAGGGAGAGAAAGAGAGAAGAAGAAGAAGATCTGCTAGCAGAGAGCTCAGACAAGAACTGTAAGCTTTACCTTAATATATTATAAGCACAGTTATGTGGACATAGCCCTAGGGAGAGGGTGAACCACGTATATCTGGTGTTATGTGTGTGTGATTGATGCTTTATCTTTATCTTTGATATATTGTTATTGCATTATTGGATAAGATCAGATCTATAGAATGTGGAGTAGATTTTAGTGATAAGTGAGCTAGGTATACTGCGTTGTATTATGTTAAGACCCACTTGATATTCCCCTGGTTGTAGACATCTAAGTCCTGCAACCCCCCAATAGCTACTTCGGGTGAGACTGCATTTGCTTCGCATGTGTTGCCAAAAGGGCCAATAGTTAGGGCTTGTTGGTGCGCTCTTGGAGTGAACCTTGGGTCTGCCCCTGTGCCAACACACCTTCTGCTTTCCTCATATATACATATATATTCCAAACTAGTTTTCCCCGGGGGGGTTTTATCCAGGGTCATGTTGACCAAAAATACCTGTGTACAAAAATGCATGTGTTAGTTTCTTAGATCTGTTTATTTTCAGCTATAAAAATCTTTAGGTGTGTTGTATTTATTTTGGAATGCATGTTCTAATTTCTGGTTACTAAAACTACATGCAAGAGCACCCAAAATCGCAAATATAACCATAACAAATCAACAAGAAGTTCTTGGACTGTTGACTGTCCTAAAACAGCAGCATATACTTTATCAGACAGTTAAAACTTAGAGCCTAACTATGGTCAAAGACAGATCCAATAGGCAAGCTTGATAGGACCTGAAAATCTTCATGGTATCAAAGCTGAGGTGGCTGAAATTTTGAGCAGTTGGGACAGCATTTTGTTGGCTGTCATATACACCTTCTTGGCAGAATTTTTGTGGACAGCCATTGACTCATTCAGTGGTTGTTAGAGGGCAGATTTTTGCAGAGCACAGTTGGGCAGATTTTTGGCACTTGTCATCAGTCTCTTTTCACACCTACACAGTAGGAGTGAGG